>JARJLF010002895.1:0-26590 GCA_029378395.1 Mycena leptocephala
GGCGAGCACTGTAGAATAAGAAGCATAGACGGCCCATATCCACCTTCAACCCGCAACTTCTTGATGAACTGCCCCAATTGCTTATTTTTAGAGAGGGCGACACTGAGGGCCTTTGCCTGGGCTTTCGAACGGAGGATGACGACGTTGTAAAGAAGAGGGGTGGCAACACGAAGCCAGGATTTGCAAACGAGGAGGTAGGCGGAGGTGGATTCAGAGTAGTTTGCGAAAGGAGAGACATCGCTGGTATCAGAGAAAACCTCGTCAGAGACCTTCAGTGCGGGTGAAAGGATCTCAGAGATGATCTCGTCTGGGAGCAGGTTGTCTGACATTCACTGGATCGATTGAATTGAATATGAATGCGGACTAGGAGACAGGTCACTTACGTCCCGTTTTTGCCTTTGTACGATGGAGACAAGAAAGGAGACGCGTGATGTCAGCTCCGCGTGGATGTGTGACATTTCTATGGCGACGGTCTGTGCTGGCTCTAAGTATGGGCCTCAAACATGGTTGATCTCGTACCGTGACCACGAATAAGTCGCGTGTCCAGACGCGCCCCGATGCGTTGTGTGCTACAAGGGGGCAGCTACTGCGCAGGAGCTTAGGATTGGCAGCGCAGACTAAAGCCTGAGGTCCGCTTTATTTTATTTTCCCACTTCTTTCCATTTAGCGCGCCGTTATAGCTCAAGATTCTACACTCAAAGCTCAATCTCAACCAGGCGCCTTTGCGCCATTCCCTGCGCGCACCCATCCCAGCACACATGGACCATTGGTATGAGAGCTGCACACGGATCCGCACGCACGATTCCGCGCGCTGCGCTGCGTGTGCAGCTTTGTGGGCAGCGCGGAGGGCTGCTTTCCATGGCCCTTGCCGATGACCCTGGCGACCTTTGCGCAGAAGACAATCTCCACTGAGTACCCCAGGCCTCAGATACGGGGTCTTTTATTTACTTTAATCTAATCAGATCTATCCCTCCCAATGCAGTGTGATTGCTCGAGTGAATTGTTCGCGTTGGCGGAGCGGGCGGCGCAGTTGGATCGTACGCGTCGCGCGCCCGCACACCGCTAAAGTGCTCCTCACTTCCTCTGCGCTCGCCATCTCCAAGCAGTCGCAGGACAGCAAGTACGCGAGTGTGGCAACGCTCCTTTCCCGCATGTCTCACACCGGCCGGCGTCTTCGCACAGTACCCACCCGACCCGCCGTCCCTCAGATCTTCAGCCTCGAATCCGTGCGCTCCCAGTGCTAACTTAGCACTTGGGGCAAGTATTCGGGCGCGCGATTGCGGAGTGGCGAGTCGGTGAAGTATCTCGAAGTGCGGGCATCGCTGCAGGCGGCGCGAGCGCAAGTCCAGCACACGAGGAATAGACGCCATGATAGCACCGAGTGGCGATGTACAAGTCTGGCAGCCACGACAAAACCGACACCGAGTCACGCCACCCTGCCTGTCTCCTATCTCTAGAACGGCGCCCGCGCTACAAACGGTGTATACACCCGAGTCCCTTCACGACGAACTTGGGCGGGGCTGGCGGCACGGAGGACGCGGGGCAACGGGATTGGCTCCAGGGTGCGCGAGGCTAGGGTGGCGCTAAGGCGCCCCGACAAGAAATCCGTGTGCGCGGCGGGATCCGGGGGGTGTGTGAGTTGGTGTGGGCCGCATGGCCGCGCCGTCGAACCAAAGAGGCAGAAGGCACATGAACGGAGTCCGCCGGTGTCGCTTTCGCCGTTCAGTGTGGATGTATCGCTCGAAAAAGCCGTCGACGAGATGGAAGAAGGGATGCGCCGGTGGTCATCATACTGACGTTGAGCGCTGAGCGCGCGCGGTTCTGGGTCCGATTCGCAGCCGTTCAAAGAACTCGGTGTGTCGCAGAACGGGAGAGAACTACTAAACGCGGTTGACCCAACGCTGTTGCGCAAACACGTGATCCGGAGATCGCCGGCGTCACCGTTGTTATGCGCAACACCAAGTCTAACTTCGACGATTTTGAGACGCTAACGAATGTAAGACAATTGGACGTGATGATTTGGTGCCGATTGTGATTTTTTTTTGGTGATTCGGGTCGCAATGAGGGTTAGCTATTACTTGTACAACACACCGACGCAGTGTGAGCAACTCTTGGGACTTGATGGGGTGTACAACTGCTCAGAGTTAGCGAATACTCAATGAATACTAGTAGAATAGAGTAATTTACCGGCTCACATAAATTCACAGACTTTTACACGAGTTAGTCCAACGACATGGGCCCAAGAAGGTAACAAAAAATCAGTTAGATACACGCAGAACACCATGGGATTTACTCCTAAGCAGTCCGACAGCATGGACTCGGATATCTATACATCTTTCAACTTATATCAAAATCTTCTCGGGATGTTGAACCGGTATCAAACCGGCACATTTGTCCTTCAAAAAATTGCTTTTTATTCCTCCCCACCTAGCAAATATAACCATTTTCATTGTCTCCCGCTATTTTTGTGCTGTGTAGCAAACAAACCTCGCGTTCAGTTGTGCAAATGGCGGTCGACAGACTTGGTGTTGTGCATAACAACGGTGACGCCGGCGATCTCCGGATCACGTGTTTGCGCAACAGCGTTGGGTCAACCGCGTTTAGTGAGAGAACTGCGCGACGGCGCAAAGACAGGCTCCAGATCGCTCTACATGCGGTAACTCCGTTGGCAGTGCCACCGGAATCACGTTCCGGAATCCCGAGTTGGCTTTCCTGTAACTCTGAATCCTGATCGGTGTTTATTCAATTATTGCTTCGGGCCAAAGGTCCCTTATTTACCTTAGATAACAGGTCCATAGTGAAATGCGCGTGTTCCGAGATGGGTTCTGCTCCGCATGGAAATATTGAATATTCTGCTGAGGGATCCGGTAAAGTGAATAAAAGAACAACTGGACAGCGTTGATGAATAGTAATAGACGCTCCATCGTCTGTTGTTTAGGTCGGAGACCTATGGACGTCTAGTGAACCAGGGGGGGGGCTGCTGGGTTGTGGGTGAGAGCACCGCGGGTGGGAGCTTGTCACCCTCCGAGTTTGCGGAGTGTACTAGCGCAGTGGGCAGAAAGCGGTGACAAGACAGAAAACAGATCAGACGACATTGCGCCCGATGTCTCTGCCTTGCCGATAACGCCGCAACGCAGCCTTCCGCACTGCCTTCAATGAGCGGCACCAGATTTCGATGGGAACCTCTTTCCCGGACCAAAACAGTAAGTACACAAAGCTGTAAAGAGACCTTTGCATTCATTCGTCGTTCCGCCCTTTCAAAAATAGAAAATGGCCTTCGAGCAGACTGACGCTTGTCTGTGTCAGAACTTTGCCCAATTTGGTCAACCCAGCGGAGAGTAGCTCTTGAGGGGAGGCGCGCATCTATGCCGCAAATTGGGAACCATGATACACATCAATGTATCCAAGCTATTGAGCAGACTGGCACCTACCTGGCCACATGTGAAGTGACAAATTCATCAAGCTCATCCTTGGAGGCAATTTCGAGTAGTCTGGAAAAAATGCGAAAATGTGGAGGTTCAGAGGGCAAGCCCCGGAAAGGGTGCCCGTATATCGAGGGAAAGTTGAGCGGTTGAAAATAGTTACTATGTCCGGCTGGATGCTGTCACCAGAAGCATGCAATGATTTTGTCGTTGCGCAGTGTCTGATGTTGACCCAGTTCCAGAGGAAGATCCTAGCATGTCATGAGCAGTCCTTCCCAAGACTTTGAATCAAGATGTCCGGCCATGCTGTCACCAGAAGCATGCAATTATTTTGTCATTGCGCAGCGCCTGATGTTGACCCAGTTCCAGAGGGAGATCCCGGCATGTCATGAGCAGTTCTTCCCAAGACTTTGAATCAAGATGTCCGGTCGTATATCGAGGGAAAGTTGAGCGGTTGAAAATAGTTACTATGTCAGGCTGGATGCTGTCACCAGAAGCATGCAATGATTTTGTCGTTGCGCAGCGCCTGATGTTGACCTAGTTCCAGAGGGAGATCCCGGCATGTCATGAGCAGTTCTTCCCAAGACTTTGAATCAAGATGTCCGGCCGGATGCTGTCACCAGAAGCATGCAATTATTTTGTCAGTGCGCGGCGCCTGATGTTGACCTAGTTCCAGAGGGAGATCCCGGCATGTAACGAGCAGTTCTTCCCAAGACTTTGAATCGAGATAAAGCCTGGTTGAGCTAGGCCCGTCCTAGGCACGGAAATTAAGCCAAGTATAACACCCCAGTCGCTTTTTCTTTCATAAACGGGCCTATGCAGACTTCGCCCAAATTGATCAACCGAGCGGAGAATGGCTCTTGAGCAGACGGGCGCTCACAAATTGGGAACCATGCTATTGATGTGTATCCAAGCTTTTTCACAGAGTGCATCCGCAATCCACGATGACCGGAGCGTTCTGCTCCGTCTACATCAGGGAGACGACCATCGGCCTTACCAACATGTTCCTTCCACCGGCCTAAACAGTCCACAAGGCTGTACAATGCTTTCCGATTGGCTATTTCAAGACCATTGTCATGATCTCTCTCTCTCATTGACTCCGCGATTCTTATGTCGGACTATGCAGTATCTGATGCTTCTCGGCATGCATGATGTTCAAAAGTTCTCGCCCCCGACGATTTCGGCAAAAGCCTGCGCGTTAAAGCGCGGAAACTAGTTTGCTGTGCATCTATCAAACTCGGGCTACGGTTTCGAATCTTTGGCAGTTTGGGAACCAAGCACCCATATTTAGATTGGCATTCCCTCACCGTACTGCTCTGACCATGATTGAATATGTGCGAGTGGCCCAAATTTCAACAGCTTAGTGTGAGCCGCTTGTGCTCTTCCCTATTCTTGTCTCATCCTTTATCATTTGATTCTGTGCCATCAGATACAATGCTAACATCATCGCTAGAGAGCGCTAAAATAATGGCGGCTGTGGAGCTTCATAGGCGTTCCTTGAGATGGTTATTACTACAGCGCCACTGCAAAAGAAAGCCAGTGACACTGTTGTAACAGCAATCTCAAGGAACATCGGACGATCTAATATAAGAATTGCAAGCCCCAAGCGCAAAACTATAAAGGCTGGTCTTACGCATCTTACTCGTCTACTCAATTAAGATGTCTGCCATCTCTGAAGTCTCCGTCTCGATCCTCGTCTCGGAGCCCCTAACCAGCCCCACAACCTCGACTTTAGCTGGAGGTCTATTCCTTGCCGCTGCAGCAGGAAGCATTTACTACGCGTCCCCCCTCCGCCTCACGCGCGCCCTGGTCGCCGCCATCACTGAGACCGAGAAAGCCTACCTCCAGACGCTTGAGACGGGACTGCTTTCGCCGTCCGACATCAACACCGCGGAAATGCTAGCTACGTGCGCTTCCGTCACCCCTTGAAGTTTGATTTTCTGAACCAGCGGACAGCCTGCAGCTCAAGGTCTCAACCATCCGTGAAGCGACCCTCTGCAACTCCCTTTCTCACTATGCAACACTGCGCGAATTTCTCGCGGGCCGGACACTCGTCATTGTCCGTTGCATCTGGGAGGTCCAAGCGCTCAAGACTCACATCGAGGTATGTTCCCTTCGCCACCTTTCACGACAGTAAATTCAATTCGTGGTCCAAGATCTTGAAAGAGGCTCAGCTGCGTGCGGATGTTTCACATCTGCCCGGGGCACGGGCGGTTTCCCTCCGCCGCCGTCATTCGCCTTATTCATGGTAGTTACGTTGTGCCAATACACACCTGTTTAAAAACTTCGTTCGTCTCTCGTGTTTACATAACTGTTCTGTACAATGTTCTGCGGTGTGGCTATATAACTTGTCCGAACCACGACTGAAGAAGTAAGGAACGCAAATTCAACATCGCAATTGGACAAAATAACCGAATCTCCCACGGTTAATTCGATTATATTCACATCATGTAGCCTCGAATCTCTCCTTTTTTCCTCAAAATTAGTGGGAATTTAATCAAGCAAGTAAATGCAATGATAGGTAATTATGGGTGTGAGATCGATCAATACAACATGCTTGTCTCAACTCGCGCCGGCTGCGGGAGATCGTCGGTGCAGAAGACTCGGAGATGTAGGATGCACATTTCCGAAAAAATTCAATTTTATTGATGCTGCAGTTGTTCGTTGCGACGCATTGTCACCACCACCCGCAATTCAATGAGAGCATTGCGTCGTCCGCGTACCCAGAGCAGACGCTCACGTATTCGCACGCCACCTAAGCGGATGGTACTTGTCCTTCTCGTCTGCCGTCGGTTTTGTTATTTTTCGCGCTGTTGACACTACACCTCAAACACGTTCTAAATTGTACCCATTCGGGCTGTGTATGTCTGTTGCCTTTTACTAATGTACATACGATCGACATCTTGTGTAATGCAACTTCCGTACTATCCTAGCGAGTACATACAACTTTAGTATCATTCAGGCGATAGGTCTTCGGCAAAAGCCTGGGAATGCCTATTCCCGTTAAACGAGTCGTGAGTCCCATCACTTCGCATCAGCACATTATTCTCGGCTTGAGCCAGCCAGGTTCACTGTGCAGTCTACGGCTGCATTTTAGGGTAAGTCTCGACCAATTTATTTGCTGGGGGAAACGGTGTTCCCCCCAGACCCCCCTCCTTTCGCCTGACGGCGTATCAAAGTCAAGATATTCACCGCTTTTTCCGAATCCGTAAGATTTTGAGCTCATTCTCGATTTTATAAATAATCTGGCGCGGGGGAGACCGACGCGGACCCCCCTTGACGCTCGCCGCTAGGCCCACTGCGTGGTGCAACCGGTCGCCGCGGGGGCCCACTGCGTGAGGCTTGAGAAATATTTTTTCAAGTGTTTAACTTGATGCAATGCTTATTCCGAGCTGGGAGCGGAGGTTGAAAACTCTTGATGTGCCGATCAGCCGAGTCCCAGTAAGGGTTAAGCGAGTGCATCAATAGGCGTTCGGGGTATCGGTCCGAACACCTATTGTCTGAACGATACTAAAGTTGTCGTGCCTCTATCCTAGCCAATATTGTTTACTACTTATATGTAAATGGATGGATCATACAACGCCGAGGACGCACATCTCCGATAAATTCAATTCTGTTGATACCGCAAGTTGTTCGGATGTTCGCCGTGTTTGTTGTGAGAGTTCACTCTGCTCCAAGGACCAATATCTTGGCGGACAAGGTTTGACCTTCGCGTTGGTTGCGGTCTTCTCAGTATCAAACGTAGCGCAAACAGCTCGAGGGAATTTCCGCACATACGTAGTACATGACCGGGTCAAAGCATAAAAGTCTACTCATATTCTTTCCGAAGATGACGTTCAAAAATACTGCACTGAACGCAGATTGGAGAATGTGAGATTCAACGACAGCGACTCCTTTTTTCCGAAGTTGATGTCCAAAAATACTGCACTGCACTGCACGCAGATTAGAGAATGTGAAAGTCAACGACGGCGACTCTTATTCTTTCGAAGTCAAAATACTCCAGCACTGCACACAGTCTGGTGAGAATGTGAGATTTAAATGACGACTCATATGATTCCTTCCGAAGTTGGCTTCCAAAAATACTCCACTGCACTGCACGAGAAGCGCCGTTGTGTTGTGATCCCTGTCAAGCTCAAGCTTGCGGCAAGGGCAATCTAATATGATTGCAAGCACCAAACCATTATCCCCAACAGCAACAGCTATAAAGGTAGGCCTTATGCATCTTACCGCTCGACTCAATTCACTGGATGTCTATCTCTGAAGCCTCCGTCTCGATCTTCGCCTCGGAGCCCTTGACCAGCCTCACAATATATGGGCCTTAGCTGGAGGTCTCTTCCTTTTTGTGGCAGGAAGCATCTACTACGCGTCCCCTTTGCATCTCACGCGCGTTCTGATCACCTCTACCATCGCCGAGACCGAGAATACCTACATCCAGGGCCTTGAGATGGGATCGCTTCCGCCCGACGTAGCACCGCCGAAATGCTGGCTACGTGGGCTTCAAGTTCTCTCCCTACAAAGTCTTATTTTCTGAACCATCGGACAGCCTGCAGCTCAAGGTCTCGACCATCCGCGAAGCGACCCTCTTCAATTCCCTTTCTCCCTATGCAACGCTGCGCGAATTTCTCGCAGGCCGGACACTCGTCATTGTCAGTTGCATCTGGGAGGTCCATACGCTCAAGACTCACATCGAAGTATGTTACCCTCACCCCCTTTCGCGACAGTTAATTTAATTCATGCTCAAAGATCCTGAAAGAGGCTCAGCTGCGCGCAGAAACTTTACATCCGCTCGCGGTGCGCACAATTCCCCTCCGCCGACGCCATTCACCTTATTCAACACAGTCGACTGTCAGTAGTTCAACCCTAGATAGTCTATACTATAAAGCAAATCGCATCCAGCGAGATAAATTCTGAAACTACAATCTATTCTCCATTGATGTATATAAACAGGTTTTGAGATGTAAGCATTCAAACAGCGTGCATTTGACTGGCCCATGTAAGTTCGCGTTTTATGTTGAGTTTAATCAGAACATGGTAAGGTAGAACGCGGCATGTCAATCCAAGCGAGTATCAAAGCCTCGAAGTAAAACGAGCTGCCTGTGCCAGTGGAACATAGGTCCGAGTCTATCGAACCAAAAGAAAGTAGGGAAGGTCAGCAACCGCCGACGATGAGACCAGTGACGACACTGGAGGCCTTGCGCAATTGGGAGAGCCAGTCCCTTCAATCTGTGGACCCGGAACCGTCAGATCGAGCTCAGGCATCTAAGTACTTATAATTAGGAGGCCAAGGCAGTGCAGTGAACTCAGACAGTCATTCGGAAGAGGACGGAATGATGGAATGATCCAAGAATGATCCGGGACACACCGTACACGTGGGAGAGACAAGATTTTTGGACCATTCATTGATTCCATCACCATCTCGCACGGACGCGCACTCAGGCCGGAAGTATCTAGCGGGGACATAAGACTGTGCAATAAATCTCCAGAGTCCGAGTATTATCCTCAAAAAAAAATCTCAAAAAAGATTATAGTGGACATAATTTCGATTGTTCAAAAGTGTGGCAGAGCAGCGTAAGGAACTAAAATAGTTTTCGTGGCACCTCGAATTCCAATGCTGCGAACAGGTGCAACTACTGCACCTATGTCGCACGCCGAGTCAAGTTGTTTTGGATTCTTTCAATATCTGTCGCGACCCAAATCTAGTTCAACGAGGGTGTCTCGCAAAAGGGACGACTTACCTTGATGTGCGTCTCAAGATCCCGAACTTTCCAGATGCAGCCAAGCACGGTGAGCGTACGGCCCTTGCAAAATCCGCGAAATGTCTTCCAGTGTGAACGGGAGTTGTGGAGGGTCTCTACATGGATGGCGGAGACCTTGCGTTGCAGACTGGCGGGCCGACGGTTGAAAAATCAATGCACGAATGAGGGAGAGAAAGCGAAGCGCACTTGTGTAACTTTTCCATCTCGGAGGCTGAGATGCCAGTGGTGTCTGCCGCGTGCGCCTCGAGGTATGTTTTCTTGGCTTTCGCCATGTCGGCGAGGAGGATGTCCGTTAGGCGCTGGGGGGACGCATAATGGATGATGACCGCGATGACCGGGATGATGGTGATCGCGACCAAAACCTTGATTGTGATGTTGTTCAGGAGCGCTGACGCGACGATGGAGATGGGTGCTTCAGGGATGGGGGACATTTAGAGGTCGAGTGGACCTGGGTCCTGGTGATGTGGGTTGATGCAAAGGATGAAGCAAAATTGTAGTTGTCGGCAGGTCTTTATAGTCTACGTACAGTGCCTCGCATGACACCTATTCTGCCCCGACGAAAAAAACCACCGATTTGGGCCACGGTGACTTCGGCTCAATCAACTTGATCGGGCGTATTGTGTCCGGCGACGTATTGCGGCGCCAACTCCATTTGTCATAACTCCATTTGTCACACATAGAGGCACTCACGGACTCACGGATTGAAGTTGCGACCAGGATCCTCAAGTTCGTCGGTTTCTTTGGACCGCACGCAACCCAGATCGCAAGATCCGAAAAGCGACTTGAAAGGCTGAA
The DNA here is from genome assembly GCA_029378395.1 of Mycena leptocephala. NCBI lineage: Eukaryota > Fungi > Basidiomycota > Agaricomycetes > Agaricales > Mycenaceae > Mycena > Mycena leptocephala. Next base: position 9,974 of record JARJLF010002895.1, read on the forward strand.
CTGCACTAAATTATTGAAGGTGAACTAAAGTTAAGTATTGTACAAAATTTAATACATACCAGTAATCAAACACTCGGACTCCGAAACGATTGATTCACCATGTAAAGAATCAGAGGAAAATGTCATCCAAAAAAAACATTTCATAAGTTAGGAACAGGATAGAATAGGATAGGATTACCGACGCAAGGTCTCGAATCGGAACGGCCAGGTGCCGTACTACATACACAAGGCGGCTACTCGAGTATTATGGTTGGTCACTGGTTGGCAGATCGAGTGACAGACTCTGGGAAAATTACAGCGATGAGCGGTCTGAAAGGGTCTAAAGGCTGGCGCCGCTGTGAAAAGTACTCCCGAGGTTCGGCAAATATGCAGGCCTTTTTAATGAGAATTGTATGCAGCGCCAGGTTGTACAATTATGGAATAGGGGCAAACACAGGTGCATCGCCACTGATGTGTTCGTACTGTGACCACTTTATTATTTTATTTTCCCACTTTCTTTCTTTCCCGCTTGGCGCGCCTTGTAGCTCAAGATTCGACACTACAAGCTCGATCTCAACCAGGCGCCTTTACGCCACTACCTGCGCGCACCCATCACAGCACACATGGACCATTGGTGTGAGCTGCACGCCGCGGATGCGCGCGCACGATTCCGTGCGCTGCGCTGCGTGTGCAGCTTTGTGTGCAGCGCTGAGGGCTGCTTTCCATGGCTCTTGCGCCGAGCGCTGCGATGATCCTGGTTTTGTTGGACGATTTTTTGCGCAGCGAGCGCTGAGAACGACGACAATCTCCACTGAGTACCCCAAGCCTCAGATGGACTTTTATCTACTTTATTCTAATCAGATCTATCCCTCCCCACTCAGTGCGATTCCCGCCCCGCCCCGCTCCACCAACGCCAACAATCCGCCCGAGCGGGTGTGCGGTCGACGTTTCTGGCAGTGCGGTCGGATCGTGTCCGCACGCTGCTAAAAGAGTGGTGTGCAGTACGCACCTCACTTCCTCTGTGCTCGCCATCTCCGCAGGTAGCAGCAAGTAAGCGAGTGCGGCAACACTGCTTTCCCCATGTCTCACGCCGGCCGGCGTCTTCGCGCAGCAACCACCCGACTCGCCGTCCCTCAGATCTTCAGCCTCGAATCCTTGTATGCCCAGTGCTAACTCAGCACTTGCGGCAAGTACTTGCGCGCGCGAGCGAAGTATCTCGAAGCGCGGGCATCAGGGCGGGCTGCAGGCACAAGTCCAGGGCGCGGATAGTAGGCGCCATGATCCCACCGAGTGGGATGTACAAGTCCCGCAGCCACGACAAAAACCTACACCGAGCCACGCCCACGCCGCCTGTCTCCCATCTCCTTCCCACTCTAGGACGGCACTCACGGCACAAACGGCGACATATGCGAGTCCCTTTACGATGAACTTGGGCGGGGCTGGCGGCCACGGACGCGCAGTGGGCGGCAGTGTACGCAAAGTGGAGAGTGGAATCAAGACAGGACACACTCCTCGATAAGACTCCATGCGCACGGCGGCATCCGGGGTGTGTACGAGTTGGTGTGGGCGGCGTGGCCGCGCCGTCGAACCACAGAGGTGGAAGGCATACGAACGGAGTCCGCCGGTGTCGCGTCTATGATGGATTGCTCCAAGGCGTCGAGATGGAAGAATGGATGCTGCCGCGAAGGCAGCGAGGCGTGAAACATCCACGGTGGAGAAATCGTGCGCAACCCTCCCGCGAGGCGAGTCATTTGATCACTTGCTGTCGAGGACGTTGACTCACACGACATCGAGGTCGTTTTCTTTGGCTGGGTCGAGGAGTGGCGGTCCGACGAGAGATGGGGAGGGCGTTTTCGAGGGAGAATGCGCCGGTGACCACCATGCTGATGCTGAGTGCTGAGCGCACGCGGCTCTGGTTCCGAGTCGCAGTTGTTTGAGGTCGCAAAACGGGAGGGAGCGCAAAGAGAGCTGGTGCCCGACCGCTCCGAGTAACGTTATAACTCCGTTGGCAGTGCCACCGGAATCACGTTCCGGACTTCCGAGTTCGCTGTCCTACAAGCAACCTACAAGTTAACTGTAATTGGTTTTACTCAATTATTGCTACGCGCCAAAGGTCCCTTACTTACCTTAGATAACAGGTCCATAGGGATAGGTGAAACACGCGTGCTTCGAGATGAATTCTGCTGCGCATGGAAATAATGAATATTCTGCTGAGGGATCAGAGCTGTGCTGGTCGAGGGAGAAGTCATTCAAGTATTTTCGGACGCCGGCTCTTTCGCATTCGCCTTGGGATGGCAAACGAACTCGGCCTTGGATCCAGACAGAACCGGCACAACCGGCTTGACTTTCTGGGTAAATGTGCCGGTCTTGTCGGTACACCCGACGGGTTGACCATTGTCTCGCAAGACAGAACTAGCAGCGTCTCGTACGTCATCTGTTTTTTTGGCAAGGCCGGAGCAAGGCTTACTTACAGCCGGGCACTTTCAGGTCCAGAGACAATAATTAAGGTGACGGAAAAATGAGAATGCCGACGAAAGAACTGGAGGTGGAAGGGTTTGTCGGTGTCCAATTCAGCGAGTTCCTGCGGTCTGGCACACTTCTTCCGCCTCCGTCCCACTGAGATGGACGTCGCTGTATCACAGTGTCGCGCTTGGCACGTATCGCTACGCTGGTCGTGTTGGATTGAACATGACGTAATTATAGCGGATTGAACATGGTGCAGATCCTCGACCTGTCGCGGGTAACAATCAGCCTCTGTCGTGTCGATGACGGTCGGGGCAAATGCTGCATTATTTCCTTCCCTCTGGTGAGTGTTTTCACCGCCGAGCGAAAGCAAATGTGAAGGGCGGGCAACCAGAGGGTTGCGTCCCGGATTCCCGCAAGGCAAGGCTGAAGGTAAAGTGAACTGGACAGCGCTGGTGAATAGTAATAGACACTCCATCGTCTGTCGTGTGGGTCGGAGACCTAGAGATGTCTAGAGAACCACGGGGGCCGGCTGCTGGGTTGTGGGGTAAAAAAGTGCCCCGCGTGCCATCGACGTAACCTGATCGGGCCCGGGGAGGTTGTAAGCGGGGGTGGGAGCTTGTCATCCTCAGAGTTTGCGGAGTGTACTAGCGCAGCGGGTAGATAACGGAGACAAAGAAGACAGAAAACAGTTTAGACGACTTTTCGGAGTCTCGGACATCCCTGCCCTTGCTGATAACGCCGCAACCACTGCCAAGCGGCAACGCAGCCTTACGCACTGCCTTCGGTGAAGGGCACCAGATTTCGATTGGAACCTCTTTCCCCGGACCTAAAACAGTTAGTACACAAAGCTGTAAAGAAACCTTTGCATTCATTCGTCATTCCGCCCTTTCAAAAATAGAAAATGGCCTTCGAGCACTGGCGCCTATCTGTGCCAACTTTGCCAAGGGCCCTAGAACCGTTCTTTGCCCAATTTGGTCACCCAATCGGAGAATGGCTCTTGAGCGGATGGGCGCCTGCCACAAATTGGTTGATGTGTATCCAAGCTTTTTCGCAGAGTACATCCGACATCCACGATGGCCGGAGCCGCAGAGCGTTCTGCTCCGTCTGTATCAAGCAGACCACTGTCGGCCTTACCAACATGTTCCTTCCACGAGCCTAAACTCGGCCTAAACAGTCCACAAGGCCGTAATATGCTTTCCGATTGGCTAATTCAAGACCATTGTCAGATCCCTCCGCTCATTCGACTCCGTTTCGGACTATGTAGTATCAGGGTTAGTATCTGATGCTTCTCGACATGCATATGTTCAATTTCTCACCTCCGACGATTTCGGCAAAAGCTTGCGCGTTAAAGCGCGGAAACTCGTTTGCTGCCCATCTGTCGAACTCGGGCTACGCTTTCGAACTGAATCTTTGGTAGTTTGGAACTAAGCAAGCCCATATATCTGGATTGGCAACCCCTCACCGTACCGCTCTGACCATCATTAAATATGTGCGAGTGGCCCAAACTGGCCCAAATGTCAACAGCTTAGTGTGAACCTCTTGTGCTCTTCGTTATTCTTGTCTCATCCTTTATCATTTGATTCTGTGCTGTCAGATACAGTGCTAACATCATCGCTAGAGAGTGCTAAAATACTGGCGGCTGTAGAGCTTCGGAGGTGTTCCTTGAGATGGTTATTACTACGGCGCCACCGCAAAAAAAAAAAGCAGTGACGCCGTAGTAACAGCAATCTCAACTGAGGAACGTCGGACGATCTAATATAAGAATCGCAAGTCCCAAGCGCAAAACTATAAAGGCCGGCCTTACTTACGCATCTTACTCGTCCGAGATGTCTGCCATCTCTGAAGTCTCCGTCTCGATCCTCGCCTCGGAGCCCCCAACCAGCCCCACAACCTCGACTTTAGCTGGAGGGCTATTCCTTGCCGCTGCGACAGGAAGCATTTACTACGCGTCCCCCCTCCGCCTCACGCGCGTCCTGGTCACCGCCATCACTGAGACCGAGAAAGCCTACCTCCAAGCGCTTGAAACGGGACTGCTTTCGCCGTCCGACGTCAACACTGCGGAAATGCTGGCTACGTGCGCTTCCATCACTCCCTCGAAGTTTTATTTTCTGAACTAGCAGCCAGCCTGCAGCTCAAGGTCTCAACCATCCGCGAAGCGACCCTCTCTAATTCTCTTTCTGTCTACGCAACACTGCGCGAATTTCTCACGGGCCGGACACTCGTCATTGTCCGTTGCATCTGGGAGGTCCACGCGCTCAAGACTCACATCGAGGTATGTTCCCTTCACCCTTTATCACGACAGTCAATTTTAATTCGTGCTCAAAGATCTTGAAAGAGGCTCAGCTGCGTGCGGACGGTTCAGATCTGGTCCCCGTACGGGCAGTTTCCCTCCACCGACGCCGTTCACCCCATTCATAGTAGTTGCGTACTCCGTTTTTAAAAACTCTGTTCGTCTCTCGTGTTTGCATAATTTTCTGTACAATTTTTTGCAGTGTGGCTATATAACTTGTGCGAACAATGAGTGTACGTACTGAAGCTTAAGTACTGAAGAAGGGAACGCAAATTCAACATCGCAATTAAACGAAATAACCGAATCTCCCACGGTTTAATTCGATTATATTCACTCCATGTAGTCTCGACTCTCGAATCTCTTTCTCCGCGTTTTTTCCTCAAGATCAGTGGGAATTTAGTGGAGTAGGTGCAATGGTAGGTAATCATGGGTATGAGATCGACGGACACAACATGCCTGTCTCAATTCGCGCCAACTATGATAGCTGCGGGAAATCGTCAGTGTAGGATGCACATCTGCGAAAAATTCAATATTGTTGATGTCGCAGTTGTTCGTTGCGACGCATTATTATTAGCACTAGCCGCAACTCGATGAGAGCATTGCGTGCTCCGCTTGTTCTGAGCAGACGCTCGCACATCGATACGGCACCTAAACGGATGGTCCTTGTCCTTCCTGCCTGCCGTCGGTTTTTGTTATTTTTCGCCGGTGACACTCCAACTCACACACGCTCTAAATTGTATCCATTCAAGCTGTTACCTTCTACTAATGTACATACTATTGACATTCGTATAATTCTTGTATAATCTCCGTATTTTCTTAGTCTATACTACTGTAAATGAATGGATCGTAGGACGCCGAAAATGGACATCTGATAAATTAAATTCTGTTGATGCCGCGAGTGTTCGCCGTGCTTGTGGTGAGTGCTCCAAGCGCAAATATCTCGGTGGGCAAGGGTTGACCTTTGCATTGGTTGTGGTCTTCTCAGTATCAAATGTACATAGCGCAAACTTGAGGGAAATCCGTGCGTCAAAGCATTGAAGTCTACTCATATTCCTTCCGAAGTTGACGTCCAAATATACTCCACTGCAGATTGAGATTCACCGACGGGGACTCCTTCTTTCCGAAGTTGACGTCCAAATACGCACTCTGTTGTGTTGTGATGCATGTCAACCTCAAGCTTGCGGCAAGGGCAATCTATGTACGGCGTGAAACCATAAGCCGGCCTTATGCATGTCACCGGTCTACTCGATTTAGAGATGGTTGCCGTCTCTGAAGCCTTCCTGACGTCGGAGCTCCCGATGAGCCGAACAATTTGGACCTTAGCTGGAGATCTTTTTCTTGCTGGGACAGGAAGCATCTACCGCGCGTCCCCCTAGCGTTTCACGCGCGCCCTAGTCGCCGCTGTCGCCGAGACTGAGAATACCTACATCCAGGGCCTTGAGATGGGATTGTCTCTGCCCGACGTCAGCACCGCAGAAATGCTGGCTACGCGAGCTTCTCCCCATATAAAGTTTTATTTTTATTTTCTGAACCATCGGACAGCTTGCAGACCAAGGTCTCGACCATCGGCGAAGCGACCCTCTGCAATTCCCTTTTTCCTATGCAGCACCGCGCGTATATCTCGCGGCCGGAAACTCGTCATTGTCCGCGTAAAAGCATCAGTCCTTTACCGACGGGCGAATTTCGACCCGGCGTTGGTTGGTTGCGGTCTTCTAAGTTGGATAGTATAGAATACACGCAGAAAATTAGAAGTAGTCACATGACCGCGTTAGTTTGTGAACTCGAGACCCCAATTCTCTGAAACGCGTTGCTAGGGCAAAAAAACCTCTATTGCATTGGTTGAAAACGGAGACTTTCCTAATATGGAACTTTGATCGGAAGCAAAAAGTCGGACAAAATTGTTTAAAAATGAAATTGCACGAAAGGGAGCGAAGAAGAATATATAAGGTGTGCATACAGGTAGGTAGGTAGGTAGGTAGGCAATAAAGCTCCAATCCGTTTGCCGCATCTGAAACCAAACTCCGAATGGAGCGCTCAAATATGGAGCAAAATGAAGGGAGAAGACCCTGACGACACAAACCACTAGTGCAACCGCAAGGTAATCACGTCCGACTAATGCAAGCAGAGCAAAAGGACAAGGGCAGCAAAAATTAGATAACCAAGAATGCCTTGCTGTGACTTGTTCAACCGAAGACATTGACAAACCTGGCGCACGACAAATGTAAAGCACGTGATTTTCGTGCCACCTCCTGGGCACGAACAAAAAAGGATTCATTCAAGGCAGATACAACGAAGTATGTACATAAAAAAACTTCAATCCATTTGCTGCATCTGAAAGCAAACTCCGAATGGAACGCTCAAAGGAAGCAGCAAAAAGAAAGAAGGGTCCCCTGACGACACAAGCCAGTAGTGCAGCAGCAAGGTCATCGCGTCCGACTGGTGCAAGCAGAGCAGAAGGACAAGGGCGGCAAAAATAAGATAACCAAGAATGCTTCGCGGTGCGAGCATAATAGTGGTTAAACTATTAAGAACAGATACTACACTTGATCTAAGCCAAAAGGCCAGAGTGGTAAAGATTCCAGATGTTCGATCCCACCTTTTAAAGGCTTAGGATAGGTCCGTGCGTGACTGTTTGGTAAGTGGACTCAGCGCGCTTGGTCCGTGCATTTGACTGGCACGTGTAAGGTTTACGTTTCATGCTCAGCTCAGAACGAGCGACATGGCAGTCCAGGCGAGGGTCAAGCTGTCTGTGCCAGTATTATTCCTACTTAGGATCCATCACGCACGACCAGCCTGGAATTATATTACCGCAGCAAAAATTGGATCCTGACAACTCGCGAGCAACTGAAAGACAGTCTTTGAATCGGTGGCTGAGGGGGACGATTACGGTATTTAATTCGTCTACAAGTCCGCCGTGATGCGTTGTCGGTCAAACTAGAGAAGGTTGGCCGGCAAAATCCCCAAATTGTGCTGGAATCAGAACCGAAACGAATTCGAAAGTTCAGTGCCGACACGATTTCTCGGGTTGAAAGATCGATGGCCAGCACTGATCCGCAATGCGATCAGTTGATCCGCAGCGCAAGGTTCGCGCAAGGCAAGTTTTTAACTTCCGAATGCCGAACAAGATCCACAGTTGAAAGTGAACGGTCTCCACCACAGTCGTTGCTGAGTCTTGGTTTTATTTGCGAGGTCGGCTTCGAGTATGATGGGATTTCTCTGTGTTGAAGAATATCGGGGTTTTGATTATATATCGAGAAGCAGTGGCGGAGAAGCAAGGAGAAGACGGCATAGAATTGAATCCTCCTCCTCCTCCCCCTAATGTAGTACATAATAAATCAAGTAGCAAGTGCCAAGTCGGAAGCAATGCAACGATCTTTACTGCATGGACCGTTGTTCCCACTTGGTCAACCAGTCGGACAAATCATTATACGAGCGCTAACGGAGTTTTAAGAATACGGTTCTTGGCCAATTTGCTATGCGTACCTCTATATAGGCAATTCGATCCCGAATAGTCTCCAAAGCTTGGGAAAGGGCCATGCTGTAGCGAGTCGTGTCCTTGTCCTGCAACACAGTAACAGTTAGCTCGCACAGGCTCTGATACAATGGTTGGACACTTGCCTTGAAAAAGGCTTGCGCATCATCGTGGGCTTCCTGCGTCGCTAGACTCCTGAAGCATCCCTACAGAATACATGTCAGCGATCGAGTGATATGTCGTGAGCTCGGCACTCACACTAACGAGATACTTGAGCATAGAATTTGTCGCAAATCTCTTGCTTAACTGAAAACCATTATGTTTTATCAATCAATAACCGCAGGGAATATTGCAATTACTCACCGCGTCGTAGTTATCTTTGAAAAATTGTACCAGCAGTGGGCGGGCAAGAGGATTGCTCTCCAGTGAATAGCAGAACTGGACGACATCCTGATCACGCGCTTTCGTGAGCATGTACGAAAAAAGCTCTTCCACGAGACCCAAGTCTTGAGTGCATCCAATGGAGGAACTGATTGGATTTAAGATATTGTGTATAAATCATGAGCGGAACGTACATGGCAGCAGTTCTCTCTGCAGGGTTAGCCGGATTCTCGATAATTTTCAAGAGTGCTTCAAACTCTTCTCGACCGCCATATCTTGCGGCCTGACAAGGAAGATCGATTCCAGGAATGATTGGGGATAAAGCCGTTAGACAAACCGTTGTGAATATCGATTTTTTGATATCGGAAGGTATTCTTGTCTTGTCACCAGTCTTCATGTAATCTGTGAAGCGACTTTGAAGTTCCCGGTTAAAACTTGTCCAACGTTATCTACTATACGCTGTGAGGAGGATACAGACATACATTTCCTCTCTTCCCACTATGGCTCCCGAAATGGCGGTCTGACGCAACTGGACGATATCAACAGATTCTCCCTTGGGAAACTCGTACCCGAGACGCTGAACCAACGGCATAAATAAAGTCTATCTCGGGGGAAAGGGTCAATACATTCCGAATCACAGTTTGAATAGGCCGCACCCGAATAAAAGCCCGGAGGCTGGTATTGATTTGCGGGTGTTCTTCGAATGGGGCGAATAATTTCCCCGAAGCTGTTCAACACGCTCACCCAAACGAGATCTAATGCAGATAAGTTGGCAAAAGAAAGGGAGTTAAGTGGTTACTTGCAATTGGTTTCGTTCCGCCAGATGTCGATCAGGGTGAGGAGGCTGCTGACTTGGGTCAATCCGGCCTTGGACAGCTCCGAAACATCATAAGCAGTCCGACCCGGTCACTCAATGAGAAGACAGAGTCTTTCTTGGCAGCCTCTGTCGCAATCTTCGCCAGCCGTTCAGGCGTGTACAAGACGCGATCTCGAATAAACGTTAGAACGAAGCGGTCATTAGCATAGAAGATGTGATTCACAGAAACCTGTCGACCCGGCGTTTATTTTGAAAGTCCCGCCTGTATCGATGGCCAAGGTTTTCTCCCTTTCTTGCAAGATGGCTGTCTTGTCAACATGAACCTGACCATCCTCGGTAACAGTAAGAATTGACAATGGAACGTTCCTATAAAATAGATAGTAAGCATTACTCAGAGTCAAGACGGGCAGTGCCAAACCAGATCGTCCCGTTGTCATCTGCGCTTGGCGTACCGCTGTTCAGGTATCTGTCTTGACGAACATGGATCCCTGTAGATGTCTCCGTAACAGTGACCAGAGGGAAGCCAATCTAAAGAAAATATCAAGAGGAAGCATTATCAGGACATAATCGTGAGCACCTTGGTGATCCAATTGTCCATGAGATGAGTGATATCTTCGCCTATCATTCATGGAATTTAGACCGAAAACGTATTGCGCGAAGGAAACCCACCAGAAGCAGCTGATACACCGTCCCACAGATCGCGAGTAACACTATTTCCGTATAAGTGATCCTTCAAATATACAGAAACCCCTTTCAGGAATCGCTCTTCCCCGATGTACTCTGAGAGCATGCGAAGCACTTGGCGTAGAAGCGCGCAGTTAGAACTCTGAAGCACAGAATAATTTTCATTTACCCGAGGCGGCCTTTGAATACGAAAGTCTGTCGAATATCTGGCGCACTTGAATTGCAGCCGGAAAGTGAGATGGGTGAGAATCCGCACCTGATTGATGAAATTTGCATCCGGGCATTCGACCTCGACGGGATGAGAGGACAGTTTAGAGTCAAGCGTCATGGCACGATGGACGTGGCCGGCTACGAAGCTCGAGTTGACTTCCCATTCGGGGAAAACTCTGATTCTTTTAAACCCAGGTGACTGGCATTATATCGGGAGACTTACTTGTCTGTCGGTTACATTAGTTTAAGCTATTATTCGAAGAAAACGTAGAATTAAGCGAACTCACTCAAAACGATGACTTCTCCCATCTAAATACGACCGAGAAGCGCATGGAGAGAGGTTAGATTGAACAAACACCGGAGGAGGAAAAATGTACCAGCGTTGCGAATCCTTCAAGACAATTTCCTGTTAGTCTAAGGGTACTAAATGGGGAAAAGCCAACCTTCGTTAAGATACAGATAATCCCACCACTGAGCACAAAGTCAATAACAATACTTCGGCTATAATAGGCTTGATATTCACCTCCATAGTAGTTATGTTTCCGAACCTGTTTTCCTGCTGAGCTAGTGTTTTGCGAACTAAGGAGAAGATTTTACCACATGTGCGCGATTTCGTGGCTTTGGACTGTGGCTATCAACCTCCGAGACGCAATGTCGGCCTTTTGGGGATCCATCATAAAGGCGGTCAGTCGTCCGGCGATGAGTCCCCAATTCTAGCGTCGGCATGGGTTAATGTACCCGCTCGTTCAAGTCGCGATCCTACCTCCATAGCACCTGATGTTGATTAAATCAGGATTCTAAATGAATAGAGAAGCAGCTTACCTATGTCGAAATCATGGGCCTAGGCACTATGAAATTTCGACAAAAGGGAGACTCAGCCACTCACAGCCAAAGTGTCCAATTTCGGAAGCGGATATTCTATGTCGAATATCTTCTCGTACAGAGGCAAAACCTTGGCGCCAACCTCGAGGCTGAACGCGGCTTGGTGGATGATATCAGGCGTCGCTGATAGAATATAATCAGGGGGCAGCTGAAGACGATGGGAAAATCTACCATAAACGCGAAGAGGGACAGTCCTCCCGCTTAATGGCATTACGACCTTTGTTTCCAGGTGTGCGAAAGGACCGTTAGCAAACGCCACAAGGTAGGAAGACATCGGAGGTGTTTTCTGGAACTTTGTGATTTTTCCAAGGACATCCTTCTTGGGCAGGGTGGACAGAAGGACGCTGAGATTCGCCTCCAAGGCTGAACTTGAATCCCACGCTTCCTCGGACTCGGCCGGCATGTTGCTGATATTGACTGTGTCCGATCGCGAAATCATTGTAATAGTCCACGTCGCCTTGAGCAGCGGCTCGTCCCAGCAAGGAAAGGCCGCCCGGCATCGGTGGGCTATAAAGGCTGAATGAGAGGGATATTTTCGGTGACAAGCAAATTATAGATAGCTACCTGGAAATGCGTTAACGCATAATATTCAGTCTTGCCATCTCTCTTCCACGCAGATTTGTAGTACCCGTTCATACTTCCGCGTAGCATGGCGCTGTAGTAAATTTCACCTGCGCCTTGGATCCAGCAGGAAGAGCAGTGAGGAAATTCAAGGTCACACGCTGCAGTTCCTTGTCGGCAACAATTTGCGCCGATTGCAATTTCTGGTCGACGTCAAGAGAAGCGCAATAGACGGACCTGAATATTTCTTTCGTAAAATATTCTTGGAAATGGCACTATCGATCTGAGACTTACGAGGTTCCCAGCTTGAGATCATCAGAACAGTTAAGAACGATCGTTGAAGTTTCTTGCAAAATATCCAAGCTGGCCGATGTTCAAGCTGGTATCCCACAAACACGAAGCTGCAGTGCAAGGCTCACTCAACAGTGACAAAACCGCCGAATTCGAGCGATTCCAGATCAGTCCATAAAGTCAGATCGTAATGGGAAGGCTTGACGTTGGTTGGAAGCCGGTATTTATCTTGCGAAATCGCAGGAGACGCGGAAGGATCGGAGGACATCGTAGACCAAGACCAAGAGCGAAGGGCGTTGGCCAGGTGGACAGTATCTATAGAGATGACTGTCGCGCGATTCGGACCGTATGTGGAGAGAGACAGTGTGAGAGGGTCGTTGGCAAGTCGTTGATTGATTGCAGTTGATTGCCTAGCTACATTGCTACAATAGATATCGACTCGCAAAGGATCAATTGATCGCATTGCGGATCAGGGCTGGCCGTCGATCTGTCAACCGAAAGAAATCGTGTCGGCACCGAACTTTCGAATTGCAATATTCCCTGCGGTTTATTGATTGATAGAACATAACGGCTTTCAGTTAAGCAAGAGATTTGCGATAAATTCTATGCTCAAGTATCTCGTTAGTGTGAGTGACGAGCTCAAGACGTCGATCGCTGACATGTTCCCTGCGGTTTATTGATTGATAAAACATAATGGTTTTCAGTTAAGCAAGAGATTTGCGACAAATTATATGCTCAAGTATCTCGTTAGTGTGAGTGACGAGCTCACGACGTCGATCGCTGACATGTTCCCTGCGGTTTATTGATTGATAAAACATAATGGTTTTCAGTTAAGCAAGAGATTTGCGACAAATTCTATGCTCAAGTATCTCGTTAGTGTGAGTGACGAGCTCACGACGTCGATCGCTGACATGTTCCCTGCGGTTTATTGATTGATAAAACATAATGGTTTTCAGTTAAGCAAGAGATTTGCGACAAATTCTATGCTCAAGTATCTCGTTAGTGTGAGTGCCGAGCTCACGACATATCACTCGATCGCTGACATGTATTCTGTAGGGATGCTTCAGGAGTCTAGCGACGCAGGAAGCCCACGATGATGCGCAAGCCTTTTTCAAGGCAAGTGTCCAACCATTGTATCAGAGCCTGTGCGAGCTAACTGTTACTGTGTTGCAGGACAAGGACACGACTCGCTACAGCATGGCCCTTTCCCAAGCTTTGGAGACTATTCGGGATCGAATTGCCTATATAGAGGTACGCATAGCAAATTGGCCAAGAACCGTATTCTTAAAACTCCGTTAGCGCTCGTATAATGATTTGTCCGACTGGTTGACCAAGTGGGAACAACGGTCCATGCAGTAAAGATCGTTGCATTGCTTCCGACTTGGCACTTGCTACTTGATTTATTATGTACTACATTAGGGGGAGGAGGAGGAGGATTCAATTCTATGCCGTCTTCTCCTTGCTTCTCCGCCACTGCTTCTCGATATATAATCAAAACCCCGATATTCTTCAACACAGAGAAATCCCATCATACTCGAAGCCGACCTCGCAAATAAAACCAAGACTCAGCAACGACTGTGGTGGAGACCGTTCACTTTCAACTGTGGATCTTGTTCGGCATTCGGAAGTTAAAAACTTGCCTTGCGCGAACCTTGCGCTGCGGATCAACTGATCGCATTGCGGATCAGTGCTGGCCATCGATCTTTCAACCCGAGAAATCGTGTCGGCACTGAACTTTCGAATTCGTTTCGGTTCTGATTCCAGCACAATTTGGGGATTTTGCCGGCCAACCTTCTCTAGTTTGACCGACAACGCATCACGGCGGACTTGTAGACGAATTAAATACCGTAATCGTCCCCCTCAGCCACCGATTCAAAGACTGTCTTTCAGTTGCTCGCGAGTTGTCAGGATCCAATTTTTGCTGCGGTAATATAATTCCAGGCTGGTCGTGCGTGATGGATCCTAAGTAGGAATAATACTGGCACAGACAGCTTGACCCTCGCCTGGACTGCCATGTCGCTCGTTCTGAGCTGAGCATGAAACGTAAACCTTACACGTGCCAGTCAAATGCACGGACCAAGCGCGCTGAGTCCACTTACCAAACAGTCACGCACGGACCTATCCTAAGCCTTTAAAAGGTGGGATCGAACATCTGGAATCTTTACCACTCTGGCCTTTTGGCTTAGATCAAGTGTAGTATCTGTTCTTAATAGTTTAACCACTATTATGCTCGCACCGCGAAGCATTCTTGGTTATCTTATTTTTGCCGCCCTTGTCCTTCTGCTCTGCTTGCACCAGTCGGACGCGATGACCTTGCTGCTGCACTACTGGCTTGTGTCGTCAGGGGACCCTTCTTTCTTTTTGCTGCTTCCTTTGAGCGTTCCATTCGGAGTTTGCTTTCAGATGCAGCAAATGGATTGAAGTTTTTTTATGTACATACTTCGTTGTATCTGCCTTGAATGAATCCTTTTTTGTTCGTGCCCAGGAGGTGGGCACGAAAATCACGTGCTTTACATTTGTCGTGCGCCAGGTTTGTCAATGTCTTCGGTTGAACAAGTCACAGCAAGGCATTCTTGGTTATCTAATTTTTGCTGCCCTTGTCCTTTTGCTCTGCTTGCATTAGTCGGACGTGATTACCTTGCGGTTGCACTAGTGGTTTGTGTCGTCAGGGTCTTCTCCCTTCATTTTGCTCCATATTTGAGCGCTCCATTCGGAGTTTGGTTTCAGATGCGGCAAACGGATTGGAGCTTTATTGCCTACCTACCTACCTACCTACCTGTATGCACACCTTATATATTCTTCTTCGCTCCCTTTCGTGCAATTTCATTTTTAAACAATTTTGTCCGACTTTTTGCTTCCGATCAAAGTTCCATATTAGGAAAGTCTCCGTTTTCAACCAATGCAATAGAGGTTTTTTTGCCCTAGCAACGCGTTTCAGAGAATTGGGGTCTCGAGTTCACAAACTAACGCGGTCATGTGACTACTTCTAATTTTCTGCGTGTATTCTATACTATCCAACTTAGAAGACCGCAACCAACCAACGCCGGGTCGAAATTCGCCCGTCGGTAAAGGACTGATGCTTTTACGCGGACAATGACGAGTTTCCGGCCGCGAGATATACGCGCGGTGCTGCATAGGAAAAAGGGAATTGCAGAGGGTCGCTTCGCCGATGGTCGAGACCTTGGTCTGCAAGCTGTCCGATGGTTCAGAAAATAAAAATAAAACTTTATATGGGGAGAAGCTCGCGTAGCCAGCATTTCTGCGGTGCTGACGTCGGGCAGAGACAATCCCATCTCAAGGCCCTGGATGTAGGTATTCTCAGTCTCGGCGACAGCGGCGACTAGGGCGCGCGTGAAACGCTAGGGGGACGCGCGGTAGATGCTTCCTGTCCCAGCAAGAAAAAGATCTCCAGCTAAGGTCCAAATTGTTCGGCTCATCGGGAGCTCCGACGTCAGGAAGGCTTCAGAGACGGCAACCATCTCTAAATCGAGTAGACCGGTGACATGCATAAGGCCGGCTTATGGTTTCACGCCGTACATAGATTGCCCTTGCCGCAAGCTTGAGGTTGACATGCATCACAACACAACAGAGTGCGTATTTGGACGTCAACTTCGGAAAGAAGGAGTCCCCGTCGGTGAATCTCAATCTGCAGTGGAGTATATTTGGACGTCAACTTCGGAAGGAATATGAGTAGACTTCAATGCTTTGACGCACGGATTTCCCTCAAGTTTGCGCTATGTACATTTGATACTGAGAAGACCACAACCAATGCAAAGGTCAACCCTTGCCCACCGAGATATTTGCGCTTGGAGCACTCACCACAAGCACGGCGAACACTCGCGGCATCAACAGAATTTAATTTATCAGGTGTCCATTTTCGGCGTCCTACGATCCATTCATTTACAGTAGTATAGACTAAGAAAGTACGGAGATTATACAAGAATTATACGAATGTCAATAGTATGTACATTAGTAGAAGGTAACAGCTTGAATGGATACAATTTAGAGCGTGTGTGAGTTGGAGTGTCGCCGGCGAAAATAACAAAAACCGACGGCAGGCAGGAAGGACAAGGACCATCCGTTTAGGTGACGTATTGATACGCGAGCGTCTGCTCAGGGTACGCAGAAGATGCAATGCTCTCATCGAATTGCGGGTAGTAGTAATGATAATGCGTCGGCAACGGGAGGGCGCTCGGGAGGGCGGTCGGTGGTGACCAGATGATACGAACTCTCCTGCAGCTGGTCGAACAAGTGCTGCGTGTACATCGGGAGCTCCAAGGGCGAAAGGAGGCACGAAAGCTTGGGCGTAGAAACAGGCGGCGGCGCGTATATGGTAGGATCGGGCTCGCCCAGGATATAATGTCCCATGTCCTGCAACGATGGTTGAACCTGCGGGCAAGACGGTTCGACTTCGTACCCGTCGTCGACGGCTTGTTTCCAACAAGGTCGACCGGGGCTGCCAAATGCGCGGAATCGGATGCACCAACGGGATAGACTGCGGCACGGGCGGGGAGTGGGAAGCTGGATTATACCACTGCGAAGGCAGGGTGATCTGCGGACTGTCCCCGTGAATGAACCGTTGCC
>JARJLF010002896.1:0-26581 GCA_029378395.1 Mycena leptocephala
AGGGTGTAAGTGTGCAGTTAAGCCTCCCTGTGGGCTGCACGAAGAAGTCAAGGATCTCTTCAAAAAACAAACCATGCTTCTCCGTGCTGTTGAGACTGTAGATTCAGGCGACAGAGTGAGTTTTTTCATGTATTCTAACCACAACTGATCCAGAATTTAGCCCTCTGCTAAAACTGAAGGGGTAGTCATCATCGGGTCAGCCGTGATCGAGGATTTGATTGTGAGCTACTTCGGATCTTGTTCGGATGGGTGACCCATATTTACAGTTCAGATTTCGGTCAAAGCCAAGATTTTGAGATGGACAGAAACTGGGTTCTTCCCAAACGGCTCCAATCTGGCCATGAGAGTCTCCCTCGCGAGGCTGGACACCGTTAAAGGTGGTCTCAGTAACAGCAGAAAAAAACATGTGGATCACCGAGTGCATCCCACCACCTCACAGAATTTGGTTACTCCATTAATATTTCTGATCCCTTCCGATTGCATCCACGGGTATATCTGCTGATTGCAGAGTCTTACAGAATTCTCGAAGGCAATGCATTTGGTACTCTAGAGGTGGAGACAGATTGTTTGGATGTAGATGATCTCTCAGACCTCGCATGAATATGTTTTGGGCACATTAATATTTGTTTTGCGACAGAGCCTCGAGATTGAATACATGTTTATATTGAACTTCAAGTTGTGTTGTGTAGATACACCCACCAGTTAGTGGGCTCTGCCGCGACAGCGCGCTATAGTTGTTATGTTGGTCAAACGCGCAAGTCGAGAAGAGGAAGATGGTGTGATGTGTACATGTTTGGCTAGAGCCGTGATCGTCTGATCTCGGCCCGTCTTTTCGTCTTCCTTCTCGCCACCATCCAGTCCATGATCCAGTGTTCGACTTTGCTTGTATAGCAACCCAATCAGCCCCGACCCCATTCGCAACGAAGAACAGCGCTCGAAACGTGTGCATTCGCATCCCTTCCGTCTCCGACACAGCGATTCTCATTCATGTGTCGCAAGTTATTCCACGATCCACGATCCCAGCAGCCAATGTCTCAAATGCAGTACTATCGTCAAATCCCCAACATGGTGTACGTTCAGCTCATTGCACCCACGCTGCTTATTCTTTTTCCGCTGGATATGCATCCGCATCTCCGATTTTCGACATAAAAGTGCTACGCTGTCTTACGCTGCGTGTGTATTTCGGGTCTCGGGCCTCATCTTTGGGACTCTACTTCCTTCGGTCTGACACTCCTCAAATAAACCTGTCTTTCTTCTATCGCAAACCCTACCTCGTTTCATTCCGTGAAAGGCTTCTGGTTGTCTCTCATACTTTGCTCGATTCTCTTTCCTCTTTTTACATGTACGTCCCGACATGCCCTTAGTATCGTCAAATACGTGGCTACCTCCCGAAATCCCACTGTGCCCTTCCACTTCGTACCCACCATGAAATATCCGCTGTCTTTCCTACCGCGTCGCTACTGTTGACTCTCTGTGTTCTCGATTGCAATTCAACCTATGTGCGTTTGACCGCTCTTCGAAACACCGGACTCAGTGCTACGATCCAAGTATACTTCCCCTAGTTCCCCGCAGTTCCATCCCAAATCTCACCTCAACGGGTGAACTCGCTCGTTGGGTCTCATCGGTATCAAAGTAGCCCGAGGCCCATTAAATCCTCATCCCCGGATCGCTGTTGTATGCGGCACAGCGATTCTGCCTCAGCATCCGCACCTCTTCTGGCTGGCCATGCTGTGGGTCTCAATCGCCTGTTTGATGTCGGATATCGAGGGCTAACACACAGCGGTATCGCATTTCTTGATTCGCCTTGCCCCTCTCTGATCAGCGCATTCCAACGCTGCCTCTGTCGTAGGCTTTCACAGATCATCCTCAATGTTCAAACTGGCCGATTCCCGTTCGGTTTTTGGGTGACGCCAAAATTTAGGTGTGCTCTTAGAATACGTGCTGCTTGTGCTCGGGCGACTTGACATGTTACACATGCTAGATCGCAAGCTGTATTCGAACGCCGGTGAGGAAATCTCTCTCCTGCGCTTTCTGCTTCGTCTCCATGCTCATTTCCAACTCGAGGCTCCATATGCCTCTTTTCTCTTCGTCGCATTGTCCTACACTTTGGAACGTAACTGCACCTATGAAATGAAGATCACGAGATATGGTACCGTTCTCGATCGCTGAGTTCGCTAAAAATTATAGGGAACACCTTCCTTCTCCTCCGCCTCACCCCACCCCGCTCCGAACGTCCGAAACCTCCGCCTTCTTCGCCATGCCAAGTCCACATGCTTTCCTTTCAGATTCCTCTTATTATTGAAAATTTGTTCTCAAGCTTCTGTGTTCTTCAATTCCTATCCGCCGGTGACTGTATCAAATCCCAATCTCGCACATTGTCCACTGGCAGCCCATTTCGCATCGATACTCCCCTGCCGTTGCGCATTCCTCCGAGACGAACCCTTCGAACTGTTCATGCTCTGAGTATTGTGTGCTCCGACTCTCCGAGCGCTTCGAATTCCCTGCAGTTCCGAACTCTGGTTCTGTGCGCGGTATACTCTAACTCGGACGCTCTGCGCGCGCAGTCTGCATGCGATTCTGATTCTCTATGCTCTGCACTGCACTGTATCTGCGTTCCTCATCAGATTCAATGCACCCCATATCCCCTGCTCGCAGAACCCCTCGTGCTCCGAGTCGGTGTTGGCCTCGAGTCCGGGGTGGATCTAGATTATTCGCATATCAACGAGATGCCCTCGTGATTAATTTCTGTGCTCATGTTCGTATTCCTCTTTTTCTCCTACTCTGCCCGCAGCTGCCGTATGTCCTTTCTATCTTCGATTTCCGGTTCTCTTCCTATGTTTCATTTTTGAACCTCTTGAATTAAATCTGACCCTCCCTCTTCTGTGGTGCTGTGCGGCTCCATTCATGCGCGCGCTCAATGCCCATTTGAAAGCGAGTCGTCCCTCGAATCACCAGGCTTGCCTTCCTTCCCCCATCATCCTGATGTCCCCGCAGATTTGTCCGTCCATGGGCTCTCTCGATCGCGTGCTTTTACTTGCAAAGACTTAGCAAGTCATCAAAGCATTCAACCAAGCCTCAATATGGATCAAACTGCTCTCCTTCGCCGTGATAATACAGCTTCTCATCGACGTCTCGGACAGCTTGCAAGCAGCAATCGACGGTGGGAAGAACCCAATGTGACGCGCAGAATTTCCGGAGTATCTTCAAGGCCCCATGGCTGTTGCGCAAAACCTCTCGGGTGTTAAACGCAAAATTCTCCAAGTCTTTTATCATCGAAGCAAGATCTTCCTCGAATCGCTCGAGACTTACGATGAAGCTCTGTCTGACGTAGGCCGAGTCTCTTAGGATGCTAGGGCTTCCTTTATGTTCCACTATTTCCTGTTCGTTTACCTTGCGCTCATCGATAGGACTTTCAAGTTGTCAACGGTGTAATGGGTAGGTGTGTCAACTGATTATCACTGATGAGTGTATTCAGGTTCGAGCCGAATACCCGTCGCTGCAATTGAACACCCCACCGCGAGATCATGTGCTGTGAATGCATGTCATTTCAAGGGTGCGTACACGGCTCATCAAGCTTACCGTACGGTTTTGCTCGCAGTCTTTACCAGGTCTCATGGTAATCTTGTTGCCCCAGTGAGGTAAGTTCATCTCTCGTAGCATCGTACTGACCCACTCTCGCAGCTGGTATCCTCACACCTGGTGAGGAATGTCGGTGAATTATCCCGGATAAATTGTCTTTGAAACGTTCGTTTCGATTTTCCTGAAAACCTGATTATATTTCCAGGCTCAGTGACAAGGGAGAAGGCGGATGAGTAGATCACGAAGATTTTCACTGACTGTCCAGCCAACCTGAATGCTGCTGATATTGAACCGGAGCGAAGCTCCGGCATATCTTTCATGTATTCAATCCACTTAAGACGCTGCGCGCTGGGCAATGATCGAGTGAACGGGACCGCAGATTCATAATCCAATGCGAGACGTACTCACCCACAGGCAGCAAACGGCCATCTCCTCATCACCGGGTTCCACGCTTCTCAGTTCTGCAAACACACACCAAAGGAGGGACGTAGCGCAAGTTATCTCCGCACTCGTGTACGATAAACGAGGACACATGACATCTATGCGCCAGAACGCCGAATCAAAAGGCTTCACCGCTGAGAAGCAAACAACGCGGAGACTGGAGCCTGTGATCAGGAAGCCACGGAATAATCATAAAGGATACGCGGAAATGGGCACTGATGTAGAACTCCGAGACTCCCAAAATTCATTATTTGCCGCAAGCCTGAGCACGAGCACAAACCAAACCGAAGCCACACCGTGTTGCGGCACCGCATCACTACCCCGGATTCGTATGGCGGTCAAAGTGCACTTTTATTCGGCTGCAAGATATGTCGGCTATTTCGGACTTCCCGCCCCAAAGATAAGTAATTTGATGCTATTGCCGCAAAAGAGATACCGATAATCAGTTCGTTTAACTTGCGGGGAAAATGGTGATTCCCGCAAGATATAGATAGATTCCGCCCGCAAGATACAAACACGCTGATACGCTGGGTTTCGGTGCGGCCAGGTATGAGGTTTTTACTATAAAATCAACCGAACGTGTCCAATTAATTTCTAGTCCTAAAAACACACAATTCCAGTCACTAATCCAACGCACAAGTCCGGGGTTCCAACCAAGTATTAGGTTGCTGCAATAACAGTTATATCTATGAGCTTGGCTTTTAAAAGCTTATAGTCCCAGATGCTTTACGAGTCCACTAGCCGCTTCTGCGATCCCAATAGTCTCGGAAAGAGTTGGTTTTCTCACAATTTGTTGGTGGTTTACACCAAAGGTTCTTAACGAGCTAGATTTCAATTACTCCTTGTTCTAACGTTCAAAACAACTTGTCTTAGCGACACAGTTATAATCCTTGTCCGTAGGCTTCCGTAAAACACGC
Source organism: Mycena leptocephala (assembly GCA_029378395.1). Classification (NCBI taxonomy): domain Eukaryota; kingdom Fungi; phylum Basidiomycota; class Agaricomycetes; order Agaricales; family Mycenaceae; genus Mycena; species Mycena leptocephala. The sequence goes on from JARJLF010002896.1 coordinate 4,938, forward strand.
TTGATGTCGTTTCACACGCGATTTCCGTACAATCACACAAAAGCTTATAGCCAACAATATAACTTGGTTCTCAAAACGTAGAGATACAAAGATATCTATGATACCCGGTGTATTCCGAACGGATTGCAAACTTCTTCTAACGTCCACGTGCTGTCTAGCCATGCGTCTAACAAGAAGGGTACGATCCACTGGCTTAACCGTATATCTCGCTGCTAATTTATACTACTTCTAGCTACCTCATTTAGACAGACAATGTAAGACCAGAACAACGGTACACCTATCCTAAAAACAGAAGGAACACGTATGTCTACACTATTTAATATACAAACTGAACCGAATCGAGATAATAAAAGGGAAAATTCTAAAGATTCATAATATTGTGGAGCTCGGCAGGATTCGTAGCCATCCGGCACTCCCTGCCGTCTTATTAATCATGGACCCACAACTACGGTCCCATTGTTCTACCAATATGTCCACTATTTCCTGAGTCAACCCGGACTCCTCGGTCCATTGAACTGACGTGGTTCAAGCAGCGCGTATCCTCAGTGATCCGTGCACTGCCACACCCTCGGTTAAGCTTAATGCCGTTAAGCCGTCGGTAAACGTCCCATTTTATATGATGAATACTTTGTCATCATTACGACTCTCCCCTGCCACCGGCTCCATATTGCCGTCTTTGTTGGTACGGATATTCCCGTCAACCATTGATCCTTGTGATTCCTTGCTCCCGTTGTGTAGCACAGATATCCCCATTGCTCGTTCACGTCCTGCAACCACGTCTTTAGATGGATTTTAATATGTCCTTGATTAGAGGGAACGCCCCATCTTCCCAGGCCGTGTGGACCGGTAAGAAGATCGAGTTTAAGTATAAGCTTATGTTGTGAATATTCCTCTAGTGCGTAACACTATCAGAATATAACAAAACCTGAGCTCGTACCACACGCTACTGTCTCCTAGTTAACTACCCGGACCTCTGCATTAACCCCTGCTAGAGATAATATATATAGGCGGCTATAGAATATATTATAGACTTAAATTGGAAAATAAACTGTATTTCCACGCCTGGCCATATCCGCGGCTCATCAACGCGCCCGCAATATAAAGACATCTCGCGCCCGCAACTTTTGTACTTTTTTTGTCAATCTTCCCAATACAAACTGGTAAGTTTACTAGAGCAGAGCAATGGTTGACTGGAGTGTAAGTAGGCTACAAATATGAGTAAGACGGCGTACAATTAACAGTCAATGGGTGAAATACAGTAAAGGTTTGTGAGGCTGTTGGCAGGTGAAGTAGTATGGAACTCACGGTAGCCGTTGATCAAGCATAATGGAGGGAGGGAAGGAGAAATCATCTTCATCAATCAAGGTTGAAGAAATCCACTTGCTCATCTGCAAGTTTACAACGCCGGAGCAACTGGCATGTTGAAGGCCTAAGCAAAAACTCACCTGCTAAGTGAGAGATCTGAGCCAGAAGAGGTCCAGATCATTCAGAAAGAACCATCTTGGGGTTCGAATCATGTCTTCCCAATATACTCTTCAAATGAGAACAGTGAAAAGACAACTGTTGCAAAAATCAATCCAGGTTGGAAATCACAGCACAGTTCAATTCTTATAATCAACATGGGAGCTGCAGGGGTGCAAGAATTATGAGCAACACAGGAGAGTTCAGAAAGGACCTCTTCGAGCTCATGAACCACACTGGTGAGAAGATGAAATACATAAAATGCACATGTACTCGCTTTGACTTGATGTTGCAAGGAGCTTGAATTCTATCTTCGGTGCTCTATTCCAGCGTGTGGGCAGTTTCTCGAAGTTGCCAATGTTCAACTTCTAACATACATTTGAGGTGGAATACACGACAGCTTGTTCTATTCACTCATTGAAATGTTTATCCCTTTTGCAAGCAGGGTGGGGGGGGCCCCCCTAAATAAAAATAAAAAAATTGGAGCACCAATGCAGACCGCATGAAAACAAAAACAAAAAACAAAAAACACGCAAAAATGCTGAAAACACAAAAAAAAAATTCACCAAAAACTGGCTCAAAGCAGGCTAACTCACAGATTTTGCAGCTGCTGTAGCACCTGAAACCCTAACCCTAATTCAAGATGTCAGATTGAACAGTATATGTAACTCTAACCCTAATTGCGTGGTAGAAACACAGTTTTGTGCAGCTAGATACCTATGATTGACATGCCCTGCTGTGCACCAATGATTGGCATGTGTGCTGCCGGGATGCCGAGATGCCGCTTACTAATGATTGATGGCCGAGATGCTGTGCAATCGACTGGTCTGTAGCACAGCATTGGAAACCAGCGGTGACTAGTTTTCTATGCTAGAGATCATGGAATATGCCTCTGCATATGTCCTCAATTTTTCTCGAACATGCTCCCATTTTTTTATGTGGGCTGCGTGGACTGATGGGGCCTGTAGCGGGGGAACGGTGACAGCTACCGACATGGTTCAGTGAGGGGAAATGGTTTTCTGGCGGTCTGCATCGGTGCTCCAATTTTGATTTTTTTTTTTAGGGGGGCCCCCCCACCCTGCTTGCAAAAGGGATAGGAGGATGAAATGTAGGTGGGCTCTTATCGTGTGCTGCGAGTATCCATCTGCGCGCGCATTCTGATCGTACTTCTTTAAACTAGGCGCGAACGAGTACACATTGTCCCTCTTGCATGTTATGAGTCCCCTTGAATATTATATTCCTTTCCTACCACTGATCCATTTCTCTTCGCCTGAGTTTGCGAGTGCAAGCGTGCGGCCGCGGCGGAGCTGCGTCCAACACTGGACGACTTCGACAAATCCCGCTACCTTCCAGTCCACCAAGCACCTACGGCGTTGGCCCGCGCGTTCAGCCCCGTATCCTTTCCGCGACGCACACCCTCGCCTTTCTCCAGCGGATGCGTAGACTACACTGGTGGTTCACGCTTCGTCTCAGCGCTATGCGAGTTGGATTGGTGCCAAGGCCCGCTTCGAGGGCGGTGTGGCGCGAGTCCGAGCGCCCCGCTCGTGTCCGCATTCTCCGAAGCGCGGAGGTTCGCCTCCCGGGTTGGACACTCTCCGACAGCGCACCACATAGTACGCGGCGCTTTCCTCATCATCCTCCCCTCATTCTTATTCCCAGACGATCAGCGCGTCCAGCGACGACGCGTTGGGACAGTGGGAACGAAGCGGCGGACAACCACCTGGTAGGTGTGATAGCCCGCGCGGGTGGAGTGCGTCTTTTCTTACTCCCGTACTGAACTTCCTTTCTTCCTTTTTTTCTTACTTCATTAATCCTTCGTTCGTCAGTGCGGCGACGTCGTACACTTGTCTTTTGGGTTCCGAGACGTTCCTTCGTTTCCCTCCTCCCTTCGCTTCTTTCTTGCGCATATGTACTAGCACTCTCCCGCAGATCTCCGCCTACGCACGCCGCCATCGGCGACTCCGCTCGTACTTCCTCGACGCATCGCGGGCAAGGCTGCGCGGAGGGATCGGAATTGTCTCGTCTGCCCGGTGAGTTCGTAGACGCCCGACAACGGATCGGCGCGGATAAGCTGCCCAACAACGTTGGACTGGTCGTTTTCAGCGCGGGCCCAAATCTGGGCCTCGATTTCCCGATAAAATATTTTCCCGCGCTTTTTGACGTGCGGGAATCGACTTTCTCGTCGAGGCCATCATTTCCAAAAAAATCGACCTGCAGTTTAATTTTGTCCGGACGTCGGGACTCGGCTCCGAAGGCATCTGCTAGTGCAAATATCTCTTTGAGTACATGCTCCGCCCTAGCTCCGTTTAACATCAACTTGGCAGGTCGACGTCGCTGTCATCTGGCCTGTTCTGGGCACGTTCGTAGATAAGTACCCATTAATTTCGTATTTTGTGAGTCGATGTCAGTGCCTTGAACTTTGCAAATTTTCATATGTAGAGTGTGCTACCGACCCCGCGTAGTTTCCGGGAAACAGACTAAATTTTCGACGTGAGATGGAGAACGGCGAGTCCTGTGAAAAAGACGCCATCATCATTTCCTTTTAGAATGCGTGTAAATTTGGACGTTTAAATTGACAGGTACGTCTCACTGCGGTCATGGAGATACCTACCCACGACCGCCACCCGCTGCCCACCGCCGTTTCTCGTTCGGCGAGAGCCAGGCATTGGGCTACCCGCTGCTCGAAGTGCTTGCTTGCTGTAGCGCTCTGCCTCGAGCTCTCAATGGTCTACTTGTGGGGACTGAACAGATATTGGGGAACTGTCTCATTTCTGCCAGTGGTGAGCAAAGGATGAAAAAACGTCAGATTTAATTTCACTGAACTTGTGCAGCCATCATGGCCAGTGCCGTCGGACGTCTCCATTGAGCACTGCGCCCGCTGGCCGGGCATTGGTCCCTTCCCGGGTCCCTGGAACGATTTCCCCCAATCTGCGTGGGTGGAGTACGACCTTCCCCTCTCCGATCATGCGTCTCTCTTCCTGCTATCGCGCAGCATCCCCGGGAACTCGGAGTTTTCCCATGGGGATGTTACCTACCAGCCGGTAGATGGCCTCCCCGACTCAACGGTCAGAGTGATGATCGTAGCGCATTACTGGAACGACAAATACATCAGGCTCGCAAAGAGTTGCTTGATAAAGCGGACGGATGGGGAAATAGGTGTCGGGATTTTCGTGAGTAGCCCCCCCTTCATACTAAAACATCATGGAGACGACTAACAGATCTGTAGAGCAGATGGAAGAGGGGCCCATGGCGGCGCCATCCGCACGAGGAGATTCGTTTCCAGATCTATGTGCGATTCCCCCGGGCACCCGAGCCTACGATCACGGTGAATGAACTACGGGTGGACCTCGAAGATTACACGCAGTCCTTCAGCATTATGGCAGACATTAATTTCAACCACCTATGGATTGAGAATTCCAAAGCTATCTCAGCGGGGCTGGTCATGCCTAACCATCCACCTCAAGCACTTCTAGCTCGGAATGTTACACTACACAGTTCTGGACGAATTGAGATACCGGTGAGTATTCATCCTCTTCATTAACTCGCTACCCCAATGCATCTTCTCTAGTACCTGGTAGCCGAATACGCCCAAATTGCCACATCTGCCGGTGATATTCAGGGCGTGTATAATGCGTCAAGGAGTTTGAGTCTCTTCAACTCAATGGGCCCACTGCATGCCGACATTAATCTTATCAACGACGAGGTGGATGTAACTCCAGTCCTACATCTCCGAACAGATGACGGGTACGCGTTGGTTGGGTATAAATGAATTCGGGCTAACTCAATCTTTGCAGAGGAATTCAAGCCAATATCAACCTCGTGGCTACGAACAACATCCCTAGTTCAGCCGCATCATACGAGATCACTGCTCAGACTCGCAAAGGGCTTCTGGATGTGCACATTGCCTCCGCTCCCGTCGATTCAAGCATTACCCTCGGTGGCTGGAATATCGATGGCACTGTCTACGTGAAGTTTCCTCCAGGTTACGAGGGATGCTATTACAACTCGAGACACTGCGAAAATCTTCCGCCCCGAAACTACAGCCAGAGAGAGGAGAGGGTGGTCACAGGATGTACAAGCGGAAGGATTGGGAAGCTTGAGGAGTTGTGTCGGCAATTCCTAGGATCGCCACTCGGAGGAGCGCGCTCCGTAATCTTGAAGCATTTCCCATATGGGTGGATACCACTGGATGGAAAATTAGTCTCGCACAGTGACTCTGTACTTCTATGAACTGAAATATGAGACTGACAGTTAACTCTTCAACAACGGAGCCACAGTCGGCGAGCAACGAGGGATACATCAGCCACCTTTGACGGGCGCGGCTCCGCTCGTGCTTCCTCGACGCATCGGTGGCGTTCGCGGGCAAGGCTGTGGAGAGGTATCGGGATTGGCTCATCCGCTGGCGGGCCGGTGAGTTCGTAGATGCGCGATAACGGATCCGCGCGGATAGGCTGCCCAAAAACGTCGGACTTGTCTCTTTCGACTGTTTTGGTCCCTCTCCGACATCAGCAACTCCGGAGCTGCGAGTTTCCACTCTTTTTTAAATAACCGCATTGCCACGTTATGTCGCGCTCAGGCGTAGCAGCTTGGCTTGGTTGCAGCGGATCTCATCTGCGTCGCGCTCCCGTTCCTCCCCCTCTCTCTTAGCCTTCTTCACCTCAGCAATCTCATCCTCGATCACGAGTTGGGGAGCTTGTTCCATAGTGTCTCGCACTCGCGCGCAAGGTTCGCGTATATCGCCACTTGCCTGTGTGCGTAGGCCCGCCAGCCCTGGTCATCGCCGTAAGCTAAGGTAGGGGACATGCCAATGACTTGATTGAAGCCATACGGTAAACTTGAAGCCATTGAGAGCATTGACCGAGGCGAAAATTCCGAAGATGATGTACAAACTCTCTGGGCTAGATTCAAGTCCGGAGTTGTTGAATATGGCCAACACTGTACACGGTATGTGACAAACGAATACACGCGCAAAATCCGAGCATGGAAAGCGCAGTTATTGATTATTATCCATGATAATGACATGCCCCTTGCTGATCGCTGGGAGGCTATTACAATGCTAGAAGATAAAATCGAGACTTGTCAGCGAGAACAAGCTAAGGAAAAAAAGGCTATGTTGAATGCTCGATACGATGTTGAAGGCGAGACCTTGCGAACAAATTTCTGGACTCATTCCTCGAATGGATACCAAACACGCGACACAATTCATGAGTTTAAGATGGACTCTGAAACAGATTCAGCAACAAGAAGGTTCGAAAATAGGCCGAGACACATGGCGCAATTGGCCCGAGACTACCATAATACTGTCCAGGGGAAAGATCTGCCTGATGAATATAGTCGGCTGATGGCAACAGAAATTGTCTTAGAAAAATGTGACGCACACCTGTCTGAACGTCAATACCGCGAGATTGACAGAGAACTCACAGGCGAAGATATTCGAGAGGCCCTTGAATTCTCAAAAAATGGGAAAGCACCTGGTCTGGATGGCATACCATATGAGTTTTTCCGAATGCTCGACATCAAATTTCAGCAAATGAAAGGAACCTTGCAAGTAACCTTTGATATCATGAATTTCCTTGCGAGACTTTACACACACATTGAGGTCAATGGTATCACTAAGGACACGAACTTCAATGATGGCTGGCTATGCCCAATTTACAAGAAGGGAGACAAAGCCCTGATACAAAATTACCGGCCCATTACTTTGTTAAACACTGACTATAAATTAATGACAAAGGCATATTCTCTCAGGCTTATGGACATTGCACCGTCTTTAGTTCATCCGGATCAAGCTGGTTTTATGAAAGGGAGAAAAATTGAGAACCAAGTCAAGCTTGCCAAATTTCCCTTAAATTACGCCGAAGTCGCAGAAGAAGATGGTGTTATTATAGCCCTCGATCAAGAGAAGGCCTATGACAGAATCAACCATGACTACCTCATCCGTGTACTGCGCCACATGCGATTCCCACCCAAATTTTATAACACAATTGCAAATCTATATACAAATGCAAAAACATTTGTAATGGTGAACGGTATGTTAAGTGACCCATTTATTGTTTTGCGTGGAGTCCGACAGGGTGATCCACTATCATGCCTCTTGTTTAACCTGGCTATAGAGCCTTTGGCTTGTCTCATTCGTCAAGCTGACTTGAAAGGGATTAAGATTCCTGGTACCAACAAAAACCTCGTCCTCTCGCTCTTTGCAGATGACACTACAATATTTCTCTCATCCCGAGACTCATGGTCAAGTCTCTGGGCCATTCTTGACCTCTGGTGCGCTGCATCTACCGCTAAATTCAATCAGAGCAAAACAATAATCCTGCCTTTTGGCAGCTTAAGCTACCGTGAAAAGGTTGTGCTTGAAAGGCGGATCAATAAAACTCAAACTGAGTGCATCTGTCCCAACATCAGAATCGTGCGTGATGGCGAAACATGCCGGCTGCTAGGTGCCTGGATTGGCAATGCTGTACCATACTTGACTCCGTGGCCGTCAACAGTGGATAAAATCAGGAACGACTTGGAGCGCTGGAGTTCGACTAACCCTAGCATTGAGGGAAAGCGTCATATTATTAATATGTTTGTTGGTGGCAGGTCTCAATACTTGACCAGGGTACAAGGTATGCCCAACAACATTGAGGAATCACTTACTGAACTGATAATTGCCTTCCTGTGGGTTGGCAAACGAGCTAGGATTTCTGCCAATGCTATGTACTCCGATATTTTAGAAGGAGGTAAACAAATTTTGAACATACAAGCTCGCAACGAGGCGATTGACCTGTGGAATCTTCAGACATATCTGATGCAAGGGCCTGAACGAGCTTCGTTGTGTTATTTTGTGGATTTTATGTTGGCAAAATGGCTGGAAACTAGTTACTTGAAAGTCCAACCTGGGCAAATTATCAATGTTTTCTTGCAAAATATCCATCTCCCAATTTCAAGTCAAACTCCACTCCCAGATCAGATTAAGAAAATGATCATGACTGCACGTAAATACCGACTTCATTTTACTGCTCTCTCTGTGGGGCATGATGTTAAACTACAAATGCCTATCTGGAAACACCCAGCAGTTCGCAAGACAGATTATGATCTATTTATCTTGGGCTCAGTTCTGTGGGCAGGCTGGTGGCTATACACTTTTGAGTGTAGAAAAAAAAAATCCAAACAAATCCGAAAAGATTCTGGAAGGTAGATCTGACCCTTCCGATTGCCTTCTATGTATGAAATATTTTGATCCCATCGGTCCCTGGCATGCAAAATGCGAAATACAGCCGGGGGCAGTCTCCAGAGCAGGTAACTTTTACCTGCCTCTGCTGCAGGTGTGCAGTAGGTGTTGGTATCAAGCCAGGTGGCCAGACACAAGGGTAAGATCTACCTTTCAGAATCTTTTCGGATTTGTTTTGATTTTTTTATTTCTACACTCAAAAGTGTACAGCCACCCGGCTTTCTCCGGAGTGTATAGCCACCAGCCTGCCCACTGAGCCCAAGATAAATAGGAATATACTCCGGGGTACTCCGTGGGTCGTGGCATAGCCACCCGTGGCTGGGCAGAACATAGCCACGTCGGTCTGTATAACAGACCAGGTTGGCAACTCTATAGGAAAAGGAGACTGGGAGAGGACCGTACATGAAGTCAGACATACGCAGGCCCCGAAAAAAAACAATCTGAAACCCAATGCGGATCATTTGGATTTTCTTTTGCACAGGCAAACACGCCCTGGCAGTACAGAATCTCGATGTTAAACGCAAACAGCGTCTAGATCCGAGTGTAGCAGAGCCAGTTGGAAAGAACCCGAGACCTCCGGAGACGTACCTTTATGCACCCAGGCGCGTTCAGTCGCAAGTACATGCAAATGAAATGTGAACACAATCGCGGCACAAATAAACGACATGACGCTCGAAGGCGTGCATTCTCAAGATGTTGACTATCAACACTGAAGGACAGATAACCAATTGGGCACAAACGAAAATCGAATGGCGGTCGCATGGGTACGAGGAAGGCTCCATGGAATTGTTTGCAGGATCGGCAAGTAGCCGCGGAATCGAGGCATAACCCGAGAAGAATATTAGAACGAATAGAAGCTCGCATGGCGTTACGGCGTACTGAATGTATGCAAATGTCGGGGGCGGTCCATCTAAAATTATTGCTGCTAATGGTGCACTCGCTGGCAGAACCCACATGTCGGGGTTCACAGATTAGACAATGCAACAGAGACTAGTGGCTGATCTGCACCCTCGGGATCTACATATGGTGAACAGGGCGCATACGGCTACCAAATGACGCGTGTACACAGCCAAATTAACACCCAAGATAGTAAACCGAATTGGCGAGAGGAGTATGTCCAAGTTGGAACGCAAAGAAATACTCGTCCAAATTATCACGGGGACCACGTCCAAATCACGCAGAATCCTCGTCCGCAGAATCCTCGTCAGAAACCTCGTCTAAATTGATACGAGGACCACGTCCAAACTGGCACCCAGGGACACGCCGAATCCTCGTCCAAGAAACTCGTTCAAATTGGCGCGCGAAATAATGTACCCGTCCAAATTGGCACGAGACAATACTCAGCCAAATTGGCATTGCGGGGTGCGTCCAAATTGGTACGTAAAATACTCGGTCAAATTGGCACGAGGGGTGCGTCCAAATTGGCACGCGAAATACTCGTCCAAATTGGCACGAGGACCACATCCAAATTGGCATGCGGGGTGCGTCCAAATTGGTACGTAAAATACTCGGTCAAATTGGCACGAGGGGTGCGTCCAAATTGGCACGCGAAATACTCGTCCAAATTGGCACGAGGACCACATCCAAATTGGCATGCGGGGTGCGTCCAAATTGGTACGCAAAATACTCGGCCAAATTGGCACGAGCAACACGTCCAAATTGGAACGCGTTAATTGAAACTAATGCCAAATTAGCAATTTCATGATATCAGCCACGTCGGTCCACGTAGCCCATGGGTCAAAGTGTCCTTGCGAATCGCTGGCGGAGGTCACTTCTTGGGATGCGCAAAATGGACGCAACAAATTGCGACAGGGACCAAGACGTATGCACGCAGCAGAAAATGTTGAGATGCATGGCAAAGTGAGCAGCGGTATGCGCAGGCAGAACCCAAGTGTCGGGAAACAAGCCTATGATATGACAGCAGCGAGAAGGTAGGAACCCCGGCAAAGCCCACATGTCGAGTTCCAATAATAAAAAGGAACTGCCGCAGGGACCAGCAGGTATGCTCGCCAGCAGAGCCCACATGTCGGGATGCATAAAATAAACAATGCAAGAGGGACCAGGATGTACGAACGCCAGCATAGCCTACATGTCGCAATGCACGGAATGATGCCAGTAAAGACAGTCCCATACGGAAAGTGTAAGCGTCAGATTTTGTTCGAGCCTCATGAAACGTTGAGCCGCTCGAACATCGATACACCTAGTTGTCACACAAGCTCCAAGAAGACTCCCAGAATCTTAGACAGTCTTGCCCGGGTCATACCGAGAACAGCACGGAGTACGCGGATAACCGTTGCCAAGGACACAGAAAGGCTGATTTCGGCTTTTGAAGCACAGTACTAGTGTCCTACAGCGGTTGATAGCCCATACAGAATTGAGTGATCAAGAGAACGAGTCTGGACATTGCTCGAACTGGCTGGGGGAACGAAAAGTTACAACTCTTGACAGAAGGTTTCCGGATAGGGGTAATTGTAGGATCTTTGCTGAGTGACCTTGTTTGGAGGTGAATGTTATCCGGAGCATATCAGACCCTAGAAGCAACAAGAAAGAACCTAAAACAACGAAGTTCAAACCCGCAAAAAAAAGCGCAAATCAAGAGAGTGAGGGCGGGAGCCAAGATAGAATGATCTTCGATCAATGATGACGATCACTCCTTCACGCTCTCTTAGCTAGCCGGCTGTGCGCTCTGGGCTCGCAGGCTCACTTCATCGCGCACGCTGTTATCAATTCCTCATCGATTAATTTAAACTTTTTTGAACCTAACGTCGCAAGTTCAAAATTCACTAAAAAGTATGCGAAAATTCCGAATTAAGTTCAGTGTTTGAGTTGTGGAGAGCACTTCAATTTTAAAAACGAAAGAGGCTGATTTATACATAGGTTATAAATTGTGGAGAAAAAAAATCTTCTTACAGAGAATGAGCATACCGATATTATTCTTTTTCCTTGAAAACTCGAAAAATGTGCCGTCTGTTCAGACATAGACCAAGAGCCGTGAAAAGGGCCAAGTGCCAGGCCTGAACTCTGACAAGACGTCGGATCCGTCACGTCCGGCACAGGGGTCCAGTCTGCAATGGCAGCCCATCCGGCACAACCACCTCCCATGCCTCACTCCCCGGCGTCGTCGGCGCCCAAAACACGCCCCACGGGTCTCTCCGCCTCTTGATGTCCAGTAGCCGCGGATAGTGATCTCCAAAGAAGCTCTGCTGCCACTCCGGCTCCTGCATGTCCGCCTCGTTCATATATGCCCCGCTCCCCGGCGTCAGCTTCCTCCACGCGTCCACAAAAGAGTTCAGCCGCGCGTGTGCCGCATTTACCACCTTTGCTGGCAACACTCGGCCGTCTTTCACTGGGGACGCCGGGTCGAACGCGATGGCGTGCATGGCTGTCTGGCGAAACGCGGGGTTGACTGCGTCGTTAGGAAACCCTGACACTGCTTCGGTCGGCGAGTACGGAATCGCATTCACAGTGTAGCCGCCGTCCTCGATGGCCGCACGGATGGACTGCACGGTGGCGTTGAACAGCGCGGGGTCTTCCCAGTTCGCGTGCGGGAATAGGCGCGACGAGAAGCGGACGTTACCGACGGGGTCGCCCTGGCCGGTCCGCCGAGTATTGTAGGGCTGGCTTGTAATGGTGGTGGTGTTGGACTGTGTGAGGGGGATACCGAGCTGGGTCATGGTGCTGAAGAACGGTTCCAAAAAGGCAGTGGCATCATTGAGTGTCTGTCCAGGAAGGATGAATTGCCCTATCATCTGGAAGAGGCCGGAAGGAGGGCCCGCGAATGTCGAAGATGGGGGCTCAATGTAACTAAAGCCAATTCCGCCTGCGCCAGAGACGGAGCGGCTGAACTGAATCCACTCGCGCACGCCGGACCAGAAGGTTTCCTTGTCGACTGTGATAGCACCCGTGGATGGGTCGATCGTTGGGGGGAAGTTGGCATCGAGGCTACCGGACCACATAAAATGGGCGGTCTGTAGAGTCAGAGGTGGGAATGCTTTGATAACGGCCGAGGCAACTATGCCGTATGTGCTGCCGCCGCCGCCGCGCATCGCGAAGAAGAGATCGGCGCTGTTCTCTGCGTCGACTTCGAGGAATTTTCCATCCGCTGTGACGACTTGAAGTTGCAGTGCTTGATCCGAGCCCATGCCGTAGTATGAAGTGAGGGAACCGTGTCCGCCGACAGCTGTGAAGCCACCTAGAACAGCTATGGTGCTCTCACTGCAAGCCCCGGTCAGCCGCCAATCATCATGCGGATGAAGAAACTGACCCTGGGGCAACAACGGTGATATTGTTATCCGCCATGAAGTTGTACACCTGCCAGCCCTGGGTCCCTCCCGCAATCCGCACTGCCGGGCCACGATAACCGCTGACACTGAAGTCTGGTACGAACTTCTGGCCCTGCAGATTGTGCAACCAAATGCTCAAGGCGCCCGCACCAACTGACCGCCCGGCGAAGTCATGGCCAGTATTCTTCACAACAAGTCGGATTCCCTTGTTCCTCGCAAAGTTTACGCCCAACTGCACGTGCTTGACCGTAGTCGCGTTCACGATGTAGACGGGAAACCCGCCCAGCGAGCAGTTGCCAATGGGCGTCTCTGTGATATCGCACGGCTCGCCCGCAATCCACGGCTGCACAATGTTGGATGGGTCGACTACAACACCGCCGGAGAACGCTGTGGCTTGCACTGCTGCTGTGCAGGCCGCCTCGTCAAAGTGCGGGTCATTGGGATAGCAGACAGCTCCTTGCGGGACTGTCTTGATGAGGGCTCCGTCCAGTGAGGTATTGAAAGCGGCCCATTCGGCCTTTGTGGGCCAGGCGGCATCCCAGGGACCAACTTTGCATATTCTGCCGCCAGAAGTGGCGGTGTTGTCAACCGAGATGGATGGAGTAGTGTCTGCGAAGGCGATAGAGTTAAAGGCGCCAATGTCGTCTTCTGTCAGCTGCGTTTCTTCCCAGGCAAAATTAACTGCGCTGGCGAGACGCTGAAAAGCTAGCAACAACAGTAACACGGGGAGTTTGGTGAGCATTTTAAAGCTAAAGATTCAAGACACAACTCTGTGGTATTTCTCAGAGGTTCTTCGCTTTCCTGGGCAGGATGTTTTGGGAGCCACAAGATGTCGGTGCTGGCATTGCACTTTATACCCCAAAGGTGTGGCCTGGAAATAGACTCGATACCGGCTGGCAGCCATTGGAGGACGGTCATCAAACCTGATGCTTAACTAAGTTACTTGGCGAAACTAACTTAGCCTGCCAAAACTTACTTTACTTTACTTATGGCTGAGTAAGTTAATTTCGCACGTAAAAGTACAAGTTAATGATGCCATCAGATGGCATAAGTTACTTTCGCCCAAGTAACGTATACTAACTTAGAGGGCTTGTGAGGGCGGAGGACAAGTCTTATCCAAGTAAATATGGTTAAAATGTGGATATTACTGAATAGCGGGGCATTCCTACAGCACTGATACACTGTCCTTCGGCCTTGCCCGTGCAGAAACCACCTCCGACCCCTCATTTCCCGAACTTGAGTCTAACTACCCACCGCAAACCCTTGAATTACATCCCAAATACATTATTGAGTTGATCTATTGGATATTTAGTTGTTTCCTTGAACTCCGACTCAGGCGGAGAGGTCAGTCTTGACTCAATTGGACTCCAAATCTCGTGGGTGGTCGAAAACTATTATCCGCCCAATTTCTCGCATAATTAATGACTAGGGGCCGGCCGCTGCCGTCTGGAACCTTGCTTTTTGCCAATTGAAGTGGGGTTATTTTTTTCTGGCTGATGGAACTTGGGTGCAAGGAAAGTTACTTCAGTGGTGTTAAACCACTCTTTGGTCATATTTGTTCCTGGCAGATCAGATGGGCGAGTTTCGACAAACACCCTCACTAGGTTGTTTGGTTTTCTTTGGTCCTGGCAGATCAGATGGCGCGACTTTCAACGAAACACTCTCAGTAGAGTGTTTGGACAGCTTTGTTCTTGGCAGCTTTCGGCTAACGAATTGTCAGGGAGGGGGACCTAGCTAAAGCAAGGTGACCCTGGCCTGTCGCCGAAGTCATGGAGGGGTGCTGAGGTCCCCGCAATGGTGTCCATACACCTCTCTTCGCTCGCGACGCACTTACTTGCGCCAATTGATCGTAAACGTTAACTTTGGCGGTAATTGATGCCATCTGATGGCATAAGTAACTTTCGTTGATCTAACTTGGGCGGCCAAGTTAACTTAAGTAACTGTAAGTAACTTCAAGTGACTTCAAGTAACTGTAAGTAAATGTAATATGGAGTCAAGATTATCAATTTAATTAGTGTTTCCAGCAAACAATTGAGCTGAATGGATAAATTATCGCTGTGACTTCAAATTGCAACGAGGCTTGGGCAGAATTCCACTTGTGTGAATCTTGAGCTCTCGGTAGGTTATTGGTTTAGTGTTGCAACCATTGAAAATCAAAGGTCATGGTTTACGCTGTGGAAAATTGTGTCCTTTCTCGGCCAGCATTTGTGTTTCAGATTTCTTGGAGTTAATGACTTCCTGCGCCCGTTGCTGCGGCCATGGGGCGTAGGACTGAGCGCCTATCATCTATAATGCATTCTGCATAACATGAAATAGACATGGAGTCCCGCCAGACAGGTTGACAGCCACGGTCTGGGCAGATCTTTTTTTTTTGCAGCAATCCGCGATCAATTCAGTGGCAGCGCGTCAATGTCGCTAGATCACTCGCTTCGCGTACTTGCATGTGACCGCGCAGATCAGTCGTCTTTTTTTCCATTCCACCACAAGCTTGCAAATTCACGCGTTTCCTCTCAATGTTCAGCAAACTATGGAACTTCTTCTTCCCTTCGGAACGTCACAAGGAACCGCCACCTCTCCCACGTCCTCGCAAATACCCTCGGACTACCGACTCGATACCGCCATTTATACCACGTCAAGACGGACATGCGGCGGCCGAACGTCCGGAGAGTTCAGGGCAATGGCCGCGGTATTATCCGCCACAATATCTGCCACCTTTGCCGCAGTTTCAACTCCCGCCTCAGCCCATTCCTTTCCCAAACCAGCCTATGTATTATAATTATAATCCTCACGCCGGTGCGAAACTATCCCAATAACTTATATGCAAACGCCTCACATGTATCAGCGGCTCATGCGTGGCCCGGAAGTCACCCAAGCGGATACCCATCCTTCCTTGCTGTGGGCGAAAATAATTGGATGCCAAATCTACAACAATTCCAATCTCAATCTCAGCTGGCTCCTATCCGCGGCCCCTTCGCACCTCCTCCTTACCCTCCACCTGGATATCCTGGCCCACTGCCTCCGGCTCCATTGCCTCTTCAGGTGGCCCTGAACTCCGAACATACGGGTTTGGTGTCTGGGCCCACCAACTCGGTTGAGCCACCGGTGCCTCGAGGTAAGCCTAAAGCCCTGTTCTACCATGTTCCTCCTCTGACACATTTATAGATCATTCAGATTTATCTGCGCTCGACTGGCCTATAGGCTCGGTCCGTCGTGAGTGCGTCAAGGGTCAGGAGGGACGCAAATGGAAAAACAACAAGTGGGTGTGGCGTTCGAATGGTCTTGTTGTACACGAAGGCCATTCTGCAGAAGTACGGGCATGTCTAGGTGTTTTCAAATGCGGCGGCTGTGGCCGACTCACTCGGCCCAAAACTCAGCCCGCTGCGCGACAGGCTCAGCTCAAAAACGGGTGTACATCTCGCACCTGTTCTCTGGAAGCACCACTCGTCCATGATGAATGCGAAGCACGTTCGTTCCATTACAAAATCAATCGCGACGGAGAGACCATCCTCGTGTGGGAGCATTTTGGCGACCATTCGACGCACGAAAGACCGCCCGGTGGTGCACTATCAAAGTCGCAGGAAGACCAAATCGATTTACAGGTACTTCGGAAGCAAGAGGCTGGTGCACACGAGCTGAGGACTGGGGATACGGCCGCCGGATCCGTGCCATTTGCTGACATCGCACCTGGTCTCGCAAATTCGAAGGCGGCACGTTATGCACTGGGGCGAAGTCAAACTCGACTCGGAATCACCACACCGTCCCTGAAGGGCGGCCTTGCCACCATCAGTGCGATCGGGGACCTTCAAACCCGCCTTCCTACGACATTTATTGTCGCGTCCAGCCTGAATGGCCCTGCCTATATCACCTTGCAAACCCCTTTTATGGACGAGATCATCAAAGAATCTGTTGAATCTTGGATTCTGGACCTGGCGGACGGTCCAACAGCTGGGCGTCATGGGTTTGTTATAGATGGGGACATGTCCTTTTTTCAAATAGGAGCGCTCTTGGCCACTTGCGCTTACAGCATGACGTCGAACGAATGGATCCCCATTCTGTATTCGTGGATTAATCACCAGGACACCGCTCATCATCGACCCCACTTTGCACACATATTCAAGGCGGTCATAAAACATGCAGGACCACGGTTCACTCGGAAACTGCTTTCTCTGCGTGAGAGTTTAACAAACCTTGTCGTCTTTGGCATTTTACTGATTTTCATAGGTTATGGACTTTTCGGCGGCTCAACGGGCAGCCCATGCAGAGGAATATGCGGAGGCAATTATTGGCATAACAGTTGGCTTCACTCTTTTGTCTCAAGAGGCTCAGGCAGCTGAACGTCGCCAACTTGTCCGCGAAGCAGAAGAAGCAGTGCTAGGATGCGATACTCACTTCTGGCGGAGTGCAGACCGCATCATGAAGACTCATTCCTTGGTTCCGCCTGAATCTACTTCGACATTTGAACATTCCTTGAGAGAGATGCTGTCGACAAATACCTCCTCAGACCGTTTCGACGAGGTCATCGCGACGCTCAAAACTTCGTTTCCTGCTACGAAAAACTGGATCTCCTGGTGGGAACGTAGACCCATTGCGTCCATGATTTTCCCGGCCAAAAGCGCTGTCAATCCCGAATTAGCGACCAAAGTTCCCTCGACGTCTAATCCTATTGAACATCAGCATTCCTTGCTTCACCACGCAGTCGGGAAGCACCAGGAGCTTGTACCCGGTCTCGAAAAAATATACATGCATGTCCGCGAGATGGAGAAGAAACACATGGCAATTAAAGGTTTGCATCCCAATTTTCGACGTTGGTTTGAGACCTTCTGATAAAATGCCCAAATACCCATCAGATGGGCATTTCGACGCTGCAAATCCCAAGAATCGGAGGCCACCCAAACCCCCGGTGTGGGCGGAAAATGATGGTCGTGCTCCGGACACAATTGCTGCTCTGGCCGCAGTCGAAAATGCTAATGTAACGGGATCTGCACCGCCTTCATCTTCCAACCCCCCCTCATACTCACCGTATCTGCTAAAATCTTACAAGTGGGATGCCCCAAACTCCTGCTTTTTCGATAACGGGATGGAAATCTGGTTCCGTGCATTCTCCAGATGGACCGGTGACGAACAGGCAGTGTTTCTCATATCTCTCCCACCCGCATCTGCCCTTGCCGATTTCTTTTATCATTTTCAACGCCGATTGAGATGGATTACCAGCGCCTCGCCTGCTATGATTGACGGAGATCGCGAACTTGGGCTGGGCCAGGCCAAAGCCCGCTATGCAATCTTCACTCGATGGCAACTCTATGAACACCCAGGCTCTTACGGATGTTCTACAACGTGGATGGACCGCGCTATACGAGTGAGTCATCCGTGGTTACTCCAATTGAGATTTATCCGAATTCGAACCAGGATTCGGACACCAGCGACGACGTTCAGCTTCAGTTTGGGGTCGGACATCTTCTTGCGGGGACATGTGCTGCGAATCACTCATCTCATATACCCATGGGGACAATTCAACCATTTCTGCGTTTGAACCTGTTCGACCTCCGCATCGCCCGGGACAAACATGGTGCGACAACCTCCCTGACACAATATTTCGCTACCGCCACACCTCGCATTTCTGGGGGAAACCACGAGGGCGGGACAACGGTGGTCCACTCGCTCCCAGCCCCATTTTGCGATCATCCGGATTGTGAAGGGATGTTCGCATCCATCACAGTCAATTCAATCGAAACTCTATGGCCAAAGATTCTCCATATCAATCCAGAAACTGGCGCCCATCCACGTCCTCCGCTTCCCCGTTCATTCAACATCGATGACGGTGCCGGGAATTCTATCGTCTATGAACTCATCGGAACCATATCTCACAATGCTGGGAGAAAGCACTGGACATCCAAATTCTTGATCGACAACACCACATTCCATTACGACGATCTAGTTCGAGGCGGATCCCTTGTTTTACAAGGAAAAGGTGAATTGATTTCAGTACCCGATCACACTGCCGTTTTGTGGGCATATCATCGCAGCTCGAGTGTCACAGAGGTTCGATTAGCGTCTCTATTACTTGTTCAACTCCTACTAATCTGGTGTCAGAGCAAGAGATCGTTCCGGGAGACGGTTTTGAACTACGAAAAAGCCTTTGCAGAGGACTCCCGTCGCCCACCCCCGCCTGCCATCGAACTTGATGAAACACCGCCGCCAGAAGCTCTAAAAGTTCCAACGCCCACACCAAATTTAAACGCCATCGCCGCTGCACCTCCAATCCTTGCACCATTTCCGGTGGACGGACCACCCCCTGGTCCAACGCTCCCAGAACTGGCTCATCCTTCCGAATGGTGCCCTGGATGTCACAGAATCTGTGATCATGCCTCGGGGGAGGTGCCTGTGATAAGATGCAATGAGTGCGGATTTTGGTACCATGTGAAGTGTGCCTTGGACATCTCTCCGCACCTTGACCCAAATTCGGATGCATGGTTGTGTATCGGCTGCGATGGCTTCGATTTAAGGCCAGATCCAGCGTGGAGCGATGTACTGTAAGCCATTTATCATACCGACAATGCTGAAAATTTAAATTCATCCACACAGGTTGGGGACGTATATCATGTTCAAAACGTCGCCGCAAAGTGCATTTTATCCCGCCCGAGTGGCCGGTTTGACGAGCACGGACGCCGTCCGAATGGAATGGTACAAGGACAATATTTACGACAGAACAGAGCGCCCACTGGAGAGTGAGTTTGTCACTACCAAAGCGGATTGCGCCAAACATGCCGCCGATGCTGATTTGACTTATGAGTCGGTAAGTTGCTGTTGTTCGTGCGGGTAATTTTCTAACTTATTTCAGGATAATGTCGGGTGCATCAAATGGCCCCTTCGACTTACCGAAGATGCTGGAGAGCTGCACAATTACACCAACCCTGCGATCTCCGCAACTCTTCTGGTCGCACGTCAGCCTATCCTGGATATCATCACTGGGTCTCTCTTCCATCCCATCGTCCCAGATTATGACCTGTGGATGGCGAGTGCGCAAGAACTCAAAGCAGAAAAACATGCCAACGACTTTGCGCGGAAATTCTTCAGCGCTGCGATTCTACTGGGAGATGCCTCTTTGATTGACCCGCATACCGAGTATGTCCTTCAGGCATTGTCTGCGGGCATATTGCCTGTGCAGGAGGCTGTGGAAGGGTGCCCGATCGACCTACGGCGTCGGGCCATCATAATCGCTCCACTCCTGTTTCAGCTTGCTATCCTGCGGATGTACCTGCGGCGCACACCTACGGATGATGAACAGATCTACTATCTCACTCGCAGTTTTGATCAAGCCGAGTTGCAGGCCCTCCACCCCGATGATCCTTTCGCGGGAGCCAAAAGAGGCAAGGTCATCAGAAATATGACGGTCCCTGAAATCGTTCTGCAGGCCGCTGAAAGTAGCATAGAGGCGGAAAACATTCCCCGCAGATGGTGCCATATCGGCACACGCATTTCCAAGGCCGCAGATGCCCGTATCCCCCCGAGCTTTGTGCTGGCCAACGCATTTGATGCTCACGGACAAGATTACACCTGGATCCATTCAAATATCCCTGGAATTTCCCATCCCCTACTCCCTTCTCTTTCGGAAGTCCCCAAATCCCGTCCATCGAGCCCGTTGTCTGATATTCCGATGGATATGGAGGTTGAACTTGCACTCGAAGAACCGAAACAGCATGCCAATAAGCCTGGAAATAAAAAGCGCAAGCGCGAAAAGGCGGAAATTGGGGTGGAGATAACTCCCCAGGCCGTTCAGGCTCATAGGCCACAGCTGAGACGTAGTGCGAGGACTCATAAACCGCGCAAGTGATGTTTTAGGAAGATTTTGCTACTCAATTAAAGTTGTAGAGTTTCCTAGCATGGTTTCTGACGACTTTCATTGTGTTTCCGAGTGGGTTAAAGCTTAGATTTAACATTACTTGGATGTATTGGCCATATACCAGTTAACGCTGAACTCTGGGAGTGGGAAACAGCTTTGAGGTACCCGTGTTGGACACGTGCCACCGATGCAATGGGAGGAGGGCGAATCACAGTAGATTGGAACTTGGGTGTGAGTCAAACTTACTGAATCTTGTGCCTGAGAAGCCACTCTGCCAGAATGAAGCAACATCCTCTTCTCTGGCTGCTCAGACACTGATCCACAAAAGATATAGTGCCTGTGAAAAATTCCAGTTTTATACGGCCAAGGCACTCGGGCAGACATAGGCGGGAATTTAGATACATCGTAAAGATGTGTCCCAGATGCCTGGGGTACTGGGTAAAGCTTTGCTAAGATGTTGGTACACCAAATTTCGAACCATATAAGTAAGCTGTCAATAAGTAAGTTTCGCCATGCGTGGGAAAAGCTAAGTAAAGTTAAGTAACTTCGGATCAGCGATGCCGAAGGGTAAGTAAAGTTAAAAGTAAGCGACCTAAGTTACTTTATTCACTCTCAATTTTGGAGGAGCTCGTCGATGTGCGCTGCAGAAAGTTGCGCGCGCCGATAAAGAAGATCCGCCAGATCAAAATCCGCGGCACTGGCGTAGGGCGTGAAGTCGAGACCTTACGCAGCGTATAATACCGACGGCACCTTCAACTTCAAGACTCCTGACGGCATCGCGGCTTTCATCGAATTATATCTCAAGGAGGACAATCACACCTGTCCCTTTCATTGGCGGCGA
>JARJLF010002897.1:0-26577 GCA_029378395.1 Mycena leptocephala
GTGACAGAAATTACTGATACTTCACGAGGGACTTCCTACAGGTAAATTGAAATTCTTGAAGTCTTAAAGTGAGAAAAAATCTCGACCAGAAAATCGCTGAGGCAGAAATACCGCTATTTAATAAATTGAATATTCCACTGTATATGAGGGCTCAAAACTCACAGTCCAACGTTCAGGTGGGGGCCAAACACATCCTAGATCAGGTTCATATCCATAACAATATCAAAAGACTGTTTTGGTGTGAAATCTCGGCCCATTATGCCGAGGCTCGTGTGCATTTGGTTGGTGCCAGCATTTAACGGCCCACCATGCCGAGGTCCACATGCATTTGTTTCCATTGACATGCAGAGCCCTCAGGTATCATGTAAAGCACCAGGGCCGTTAAAACAAATCCCAAGAGACAGTTCGAACCCAAATTTAGCTGGCTATCATTCTAGAAAGACACCGTTAAAATCCGGCTTGAAATGGTTACACAGTCGTGAAAATACTGGTTTGGTGTGAAATCTCGGCCCATCATACCGAGTATCCCCCAGCCTTTCTAATCGGCTGAGTATCGTGCGGTGCCGTGGTGCCTCCGGCCTTTCGGTGCTCAGTCCCGGACTCTCCATTACAGCTAATGTCGGAACCGAAGGTGCGAGTGAAAATTTCTTGTTTTGGGATGTTTCAGAGAATTGTTAAGTTCATTATATGTGTATGAACTCGGTCTGGCAACTGGAACTTCAGAGAAGTACAAAACCGACTGTTTCATCGGCCGGTGGTGTTTCAGTGGCCGGTGGAACACTGTACAGGGCATCGACACGGGCAGAGCTGATAAATACCAGATTCATATTTGTGCTCCAAGATCTGGAGAAATGAGGTGGGGAGGGGGGTGATTACAGTTATTTGGTCAACCTTGATAGCCAGATGGACCAGATGCTTTATTCTGACCTAGTCATTCTCTCAAAATCTTGACTGATACTTACAGGGAATGAACCACACATAAAAACGGGCAGGGAAAATAGATGGCGACGTCAAGAGTAGGAAAGAACGTGTCGGTTATGTAAGACACGTGACCGTGAAATTTCCTTATTTGGAAACGCGAAATTTTGGAAGAAAAAATGCAAACCATGCCGCCGCGTTGTGAATGAGGTTTCAAACACTTTTCAAAAAATGAGTGAAAAACATTTTACTGGAAGTAGATATTCAAATCTGAGACCATAGGATTGTTCGCCTGTGGCGAAGCTCAAGGTTTGCCAGCTGAATTCCGAGTGTTTCACTGAGATGAAATGACGCCCCCCACAAGAGGTGATGATCTCTGGATCGTGGACTTTGATGTCAGCTGATGATTGATCGGAAATCACCGATTGCTCCTTCAAAAATTCACCAAGCGCCCTCAGCATCCCAAATACACTGATGAATGTGAACTGGAGTAGAATGCATGAGTTGATAAAACACGACACACCTTCGGCTGCACGAAGAAGCCGCCATCGACCCCAACTATGATCGCGTGTTTGAGGTGCGACACATCTGCGGAGGTGTTGAGCTTGTATTTATCCGCCGCAAACTGGTGACCGACGACAGTGAGCAACAAAGAAGATGTCAGCGAACACCACAAACCTTTTTGATGGCGTGGCGGGAGACGCCCTGGCGAGTGGGCGCATCGGAGGTAGCAATGCACTCCTGAAAGAATGTTAGAAGTTGAGGGTATGGATTCACCATTGAACCTTGATGATTTCCCTCCACGAAGGGTAAGCGGTCACGGTGGCTTGTTGGTAGCTCTTACTTTGGGACAGGCGGCGGTGGCGCCTATGGAGGCAGACGTGGAGATCGAAGCGCGAGGAGAGGGCGCGGCGTTCTTAGCTGGGGTAGTTTTCGAGGCGGCGGCGGCGGATGAAGCGGACATGTTATGGGGTACTGTAGTATTTCGTTCAATTCGTAAGGCCATTTGGGGTGTGACAACGCTTACGAACCGGACCTTTCGTATGACACCCTGGGACATGCGTGACTTACGAATTTTTTTTCGTTTTTACCCCCTTTTTGACCCAAATTTGGGCAAATTTCGAGTGACTTCAAGGGGACCTTTCGCACAGAAACCTTGTGACACTGTGACTTACGAAAATTTTCGTAGATTTTTGGGCGTGTGACATGTGACCATACGAATTGAACGAAATACTACAGTATTCGACGTGGGTGGGAAAGTTGGCCGATACACGTGATAATGACATGATGCGTCAGTCCCACGCTGTCATTCACTCAATAAGATAAACCGTCGATATCAAGTCGATATGCTTCGCGTGAGGACGGAAGGACGACCCGGATCTCTGTAGTTAGCAGACAATGCTAATACAGAGATACGGGGTGTGGGGGAAGAGCCCGAAGGGCTGCAACTCGGCCGCTTGGGCGCAGGAGCTGGATGCGCGAAGAAACCGGCCTCGATCTGAGAGGTAGTTGAGCGCGCCGTGGGCCAGCTCCGAGACGAAGGAGCTGGGGTGGCGCGACGAATCGCAAACCACTCTCACCAAACCAGAGTGGATACTCACAACTGGTGGTTTGCGCGTAGTGCATTGGGCGAAATGCATTGCGCTTTGCGCAAAGCACCACTCTCACAACAGAGTAGGAGCGAGAAATAAAGAGATAAAGTAACCCGCGTACGAACGTCGAGGGCAGTACTAGTTAAAGTGTTCGATTTACGATGATGATATTGTTCGCGATCCGAAAGGCGAGGGAGGTCCAACCTCCTAGTGCGGCGCCCACTCGCACGGTACTCGGCGAGGAGCAGTTCGGTCGAGCCGCCGAGGTAGAAGCTGTGTCCAAATACCCGTGGGGTCTGCGAGCAGCGTCGCATACAGCCGTTTTGGAAACAATATTCGGGTTGCGTAAATCGTTGATGCTCAATTTGTGTTGATCTCTGTTTGACGTTGAGTCCCCATCGGCCCCACTATATACTCCACATTTTTCGTCATAGCCCTGAACGCGGTGTTGTGACTCCACTCAACTCCCGTCCCGCTTCTGGCACCCGATGACCCACTTTACGCCATTGCTGAGTTTATGTGCTTCACCCAACACGTTCAGTATTTCGAGACGGATGGTGCGGTATTTCTGTCCGCCTTGCAAGGTGCATTGTTTGTATTGTAGCCGGCTCAAGAAGACTGACATTACTCAAGGGACCACAAAACTGCTCACTGATCCCCAAGTCATGACCTATCCGTATGAATCTTGTTTCAATCGGTCTTGACTTTTTTTGCTGAATGTAATAATGCAGGGAAATGGCTGGAGACACGGACATCTTTGAGGAAGGTAACATTGCATTTGGTTTACCCGTAGCAAGGATGACCCCTAAGGTCAACAGCGAAGGGATTTGTGTGAACTTAGGCTCGTGGACCAGGCGGCCCGGTGACTTTGATGCCATCGCGGACGTTTGAGCGCTTTTTGCATGGAAGCCTCGTGCTAATCTCATATTGTATGATATCGTGAGACCGGGATGTAACTTCGGCACAGGGAATTTTCGACAACTGCTGCTCATCCTCGTTCTACCTAGTCTCTCTTAACAGACGCTTTATATCAGTTCTTCCGCTCCGCGGTCCCCCTCCCCCTTTATTGATCACAGAAATCCATAAAGGTAAAACCTCTGGATTTACAGCCGTTTGCATAAGAAAACAAATAATAAAATCAGTCGGATGAATGGAGAGACATAAGTTGCTATGTGAAGGAGATGTACAGTGGTATCAATGGAGTTTAGGGGTCACAATGTGCGGTGCAATGTTGTCATTTTGAGTGTTTTGTAGATACCCCAAAATGGATAGCCCAATTCGTAGTGAAAATAGATTTTAAATTTTGCTATGTTGCATAGTCGATTTTTCAGAAAACACTGGGTTTTCTTTTTTGTGAGGCAATGATAGTACGGACCTAACCATCGAAAACTTCATGAAAATCATGAAAAATTCAAAATTCTATTTGAAGTGGTTTGGCCAACAACCCACACAACACCGGCAATTAATTTTTCCAAAGCCTCTCAGTGATGTCCTTCAAAAAAGCTGCGTGCTGGCGAAGGATCCGAGCCTTCGCCAACGGCAGGACCTTCGTTGCCTGCCAAGCCGCTGCATCGAGGTCCTTGATACCCTCATCGCTGGGTACATATCCCAATTCGGTCAAGACTCGGCGATCCTCCGCATTGAGTTTGTAACGCTCAAAATATTCTTCGAGCAAAATTTCGCGTGGCAGCTCGACAGGCTCGGATTCTGGGGCATGGGGAAGGGCTGCGGGAGGCAATCCGCCGTGGGGAGCCGGAAGATTCGGTATCTGGGGGTAGCCGTAATAAGGGTTCGGAGGCAGGCCGTATGGATTCGAATGCGGAAATGTCAGTTGATAGGGGGTCATGATCTGCTGTAAAACGCTCGGCTGCCCAAGAAGCAGCTGCAAAAGAGGATTTTGAGGATTTTCTGCCGCTAGAGAGGGAGCAGGAAGGCTGGACGCATGCGGGGGTTTTATGGTTTGGTTCTTGAAGAAATGGGTAGAGGCAGGTGGTTTGTCGATCGTTGCGTCACCTTTTGCCTGAATACATGTTTCAGAATTTCCCCATTTGCGGACACAAGACTAGAGCATACCTTGGCAACAGCCCATACTCTCAGTCTCATATCAGTCAAGTCGAAAAAACCAGTCTCGTTATGAAAGATGCGCTTTCCGGGAAAGAGTGGGTGATTGCCAACAGGATAGTGTTCTAGGAGTTCATTGAGGTCGTCATTTGAGGCTGTATCAATAGCAACCTGGTAGAGAGCATTATCTAGACACGGCGATAATAAAAAAAAGTTCAAATCACGCACGATCTGGTCCCGAATGGATTTGACAGCGCTCGATGCGGCGTTGCTGGGATTGTACTCAAAATCAGGCGGAGAAGCATCGTTTTCATCCTTTATCCACGGCTGCAGATTCTGCATCAGAACACGAGGCCAGATTTTCGGAAAACGTACCAGCTCCTTCTTTACAACCGTCGGAGGCTGCATGTAAACAGAAAATACGTAGTCTTTCTTCCGGTCAACCAAAGATTTGATCATCACATCATATGCCGTCTTGTTGGTGAGCCCTTTCTTTGCCGCATTCGCGGGTCTATCAAATTTCCACTTCAAGGACGCGATAGGGAGGTTACTTATTTTTGTATGGCATCCGGTCGCAATGATGAGTAAAAAGTCTGAGAAGTCAATGGCTGATTGAAATTTGTAGGGACCAAGCTCCGTCGTCTGCGTAGGTGGAGTCCTAGTGGAGGATTTACGGACATTGAGAGAAGGGGGCGGCGGTGTTTCCACGTAGACGTAGAAAGACATTTCCACGAACTCGTCGTCAGTGACATCGGCAGGTGCAGAGAGCTTGCGCTTATTGGAGTCAGGCTTGGTGGGAATAAACTCTATCGAGGAGTCTGAATCGCAGCCATCTTCGATTGCATCGTTTTCGTCCGTTTTCATTCTCTTCTTAGCTTTTGTGGATTTAGCTTTCGTAGCACTTTGGGCTTTGTTGGGGGACGATAGGGGGGAGTATTTATCCTTACGATTGCTGCTGGGAGCGGGCTTGTAGCCAAACCATCGCGTTCGGACTTGCGAAGGTTCTGCTGAGTCAGTATAGTGCAGCTAAGTATGCTGCGACGCACCATCAGGATCTAGGCTACCAACAATGTCCCGGATATCCTCTCCAACTCGGCTAACCTCCTTATTCTTAGGCCTGGGTGCCATGCTGCGCGTACGACGCGGAAAAGAGAGGCAGACGCCGCCGGAAGTGAAGCGAGAAAGGCGCGTTGTTTGGCGCCCAAACAGCCAAATTTGGCCAAATCCATTTTTGGACACCGATCAAAAAAATGACGTTTGTCTCAAAGTTTTCTGGAACAGCTGTAAATCGAGCAGAATCTCATGAAATTCATCAGGGTTCGTGTTAGTATTTTATTTGAAGTCATTCCACCAAGAAATGGGCCCACACGATGCCGGCAATTCTTTTTTGCCGCCACTGTAGATGCCGCACTCAGGGCAATTCCCACCCAGACAACCAATGCCCACTGTTTGCCACAATACATGACTGCTTCGTTTGTATTTAAGCCGTAGTTTTGAGTCGCATTATCCTACCAGAGGTGCCCTGATACGAAGTCAAGCATGCCCATGGCGACACAATGCTTGTCTCCCACCTTAGGCTGCCAAAACCCCCCGTTTTCTATAATGCCGCGAATGGCCCTGTTGAGGCGTTTGCAGTTGGTGGAATCCCTCGGAGTGTCGAGATTGTACTTTTGCTGTATTCGCTGAAAGTAGAGAAAGTTGCATAAAATGCACAAGAAGCTTTGCCAAAAACACGCACTTTCTTAATCTCCTGGCGCGATACACCCTTGCGTGAGGTCACGCTGGCTAGGCACTCCTGATCATATTGGAAGTAAATACTTGCTGTGCCGGATAAAAATGATGAGTCACAAACCAGAACCATTTGCTTCCACGGCTTGGGCGCGGGGTTTTTGGTGGAGGCCCTTTCGTTCTTCGTGGAAGGTTTGTGTTTTGTGCTTGTGGAAGCTTTTTTGGCCTTACTTGCTGGGACAGAAGAAGGCATGACGTCGTGCTGAGTGGAAAGTGGACAAAAGGTGGAATATCAGATGATAGATTGGACCTGCCAATTCTCTCTGGTTCATCGATCTATCTGACTCTTTAAATAACCGCTCGGCGTCGTAAGGTCCCGCCCGACGACATTTAGCTCTCGCTATGACCGGAATAGGCTTAACTCCGAGCGACACAGCGACTCTCAGGGATTCTTCTGGGAAAAGTGCCATATAATCAGATCTCTCATACAGTCGTATTTCGAGACTCCATGCATTGTTATACTGCAAGTGGATTTCGCCGTCAGTTGTGGTGTCGAACCCAATAGCATGAAGCAAGTGGTGGTAGTCGTGTAGAGTAAGCTTGGGTTCCATATCAGCTTCGCCTGTGCGGGGGTATCCGGTTAGGCGAGATGGCGGATCACGAGCCTGGCAATGTATCAGCACGTAGACCAGGAACTGAAAGATCATCACTGACATTGGTAAACACCACAAGTCGCACGGGGGTTAGCATGTCAAGAACGTCAGGAGGATACCCAAGCTCCTACCCCCCTTTGTGAGTTCCATAAGCCAATAGTGCTGAGGAACCGGGGGAGTGTTGAAGTATGGATTTGTTCCTTTCACACTATCGGCAGAATAACTCAGTTGGAAGAGCACCAAAATTGTTCAGTTCACCTTAAGGCTCTTGAGAGTAGACATGTCTGTCTTTGCTGTGCACATTCCAAGAAAGCTACACACTGGCCATATTTGAGTTTTCCTGGATAGTCGACCCTGTAGACAGTCCTGCCGACATATGCATCTCCTCGAGCAGAACTGACCACTTACAGCCTGATTTGATGTATGTCTACCCTTAAAGGCCATGTCCTCACAGGCCGCCCCCAACGAAGTTCTGTACTCCCAGTGTTGCCACGACCACGCCGATCAATCCGGAGTATAACGGAATCTATCTTGCTCCTCACCGTTCGTGTCATCTGGTGAGCAGTTCGACTTAGCGGTCAGACCCGTACTCTCCTTGCGAACACCAATTCTTGACTATTTTCGGACTGTGTAAGATTATATATCAACTCTAATTGAAATTATCAATGTTAACTCCCATTCGTCTCCCTCGTTTTAAAATTAAGCCTGTCTGTCTGTCCGAAGCTTTTTAAGCTCCGCTCACGCCGTTCCACGTGCGCTTTGATCTTTCAATCCGGCCTCCCGCACGGCACACGCTTTTCTGAGTGCCATCCTCATTTTGGGCTGCTAGCGCTTAGTGCCGTGACTGACAATTTGCCGTCACCCATCTAATAGAAGGGTTTCATGCTTAAATAAGCAAATGCAATTGTATTGCTCACCTCCAGTGTTGAGTAGATGAGTAGAACTCCGATCAAATCGGAGCTCCGTTTTGAGAAGTTCCTCCGGTGTTCGGCTCCCCGAGTCGGACCCCGACCGTGAAGACCTCGAGAGGGTGGAGGTCCGCAGTTCGGCCACAAGTGAAATAAAATAAAATAAAATAAAAATAAAAAATAAAGCCGTTTCCAGTACAACAGGCGCGGACCGAAATTTCTGCCTTTTTGGGCACTTTTTGATCTTTTTGCTCAGAACACTTGCCCTGCCCTCAGTTCTGGTCTGTTTGCCGTGGGAGTTAGCTTATTCGATTCGCATTCAAAATACCCAAAGGATGGCATCCTCACATTTCTTATCTGGTCCTGAAAACTGCTGTTTGAGTGATGGATTGAGTTTTATCGCATGTTTTCTGATGATTTTCACTAGGACAGCTGCCCTGTACCCAATTCTCCGCGTTTTTCTTTGGTCATAGGCGGAATCTGTTCGCCCTGAGAATGCGGAGCGGACTGCATCTTCAGATTTGGAATATCGGACCTAACGCCCTTTCCTGAAAAATGAAATCGGTTGGACAAAACAACATGTGACCGTTCATTAGAAGAACAGCTCATGCGTGCCCCAATCTTGTTCAATTGTTCTGTTTAGAGGCTCATTCTCTTCGCCCAATAACTGCGCAGGGGACGGTATCCTTAGATTGCCCACCCTGCCCCCACAGGACACTCATAATGCGGGACTTCGTTTGTAACCGGGTTTTTATGCAGAACAGTGGTGAGGAACTTTTGGGATGCCCACAAAGCAATGTTTCTTCACAAATCACACCTTGGGCTGTTTACATAGTGCACACATGTACTTATATTGGCATAATACACCCTATTGCACATTCACCATGTGTTTTCACCTGGAAAGGGTGGAAAAAGAGAAATTATATTAAATGTGTAATTAGCAGTTCTGAGGAGGCAATCCCCTGCGAATGAAAAGCGCAAATCGAATGAGCCTAGTAATGGAGAAAATGGTAGAGATTTGAGACCGCACCAGCTGTTCTACTGACCGCCGATCGAAAGTGATGACCTACCATCAGTTTTCTATGCCAAGAAACCACATTTAGAGGTTAGAACAAAATCCAAGGCGGCAGTCCGCTACGCATTCCCGACGCGAACAGATTCCGCCTATGACCAAAGAAAAAGGTAAAGAATTGAGTACAGGGCAGCTGTCTTAGTGAAAAATCATCAGAAAACATGCGATAAAACTCAATCCATCGCTCAAACAGTAGTTTTCAAGACCAGATAAGAAATGTGAGGATGCCATCCCTTGGGTATTTTGAATGCGAATCGAATAAACTAACTCCCAGGGCTAACGGACCGGAACTAAGGGCAGGGCGACTGTTCTGAGCAAAAGGATCAAAAAGTGCCCAAAAAGGCAGAAATTTCGGTCCGCGCCTGTTGTACTGCAAACGGCTGTAAATGTGTCTGGCCGGATATCAATGCAACGGTCTCGTCTCGGCCCGCAATTTTTTTTTGGTTCGAGCATTCTCAGGGAAGTTCAACTTAGGACTGGGAGCCCGTCGAGGCCCATAGGTCCATCATTACCTCTGGTAGGTGTTCATTACCATCTCAAAAGTTGACTAATGGTAAAAAGAACCGGAACCATTCTTCATCACTTCAAAATACATGATTGCGATCCTTTACCAAATTGAACCACCGTAAAATTAAAGTTTCCAGGCTCAGCGGCCGTAAATTATCACAAGCTGGTGACCGCTGGCCAGGGAAGTGGTTTAAAAAGTTTATAGGGCTCTGAGGAATTCTATTCGCGCAACCGGGTGATTATAAAGGCAAAGAAACGGCATTTTGGACAATTATAAAGAGGGAGATGGTTGGCGAGTGGTAAGCTCAGAAATTCTCCCAGATATTTGAGTGGTCGAAAACCTGATAGAAATAGTGGAAAAGATATTATAATGAAGTGAACCTTCTGTTGAGCGCAGTAGGGTTGAAAAAAGGGAGACCGAGTCTCACAAGGAGAGACGACGGTGATCGTGACGTGAGACAATGCTCAAATGACGATTGGGACGTAGGTCGATGATGTATGATGATGTTTGATGATGTCTTTTAATCGCATTGTAAGTACATCCTTTATACTAAGTACGGTATCCATGGCTTCCAGATATTTGTAATAACTACGGCGTCAACGGCGCAAGATATATCCCGGATTTGTGAGCCATATTCCTAACACCTTCAGTTTCCGCGCGTTTGTGGTTTGTTTTGCGTCAACGCCACCTGTCGATCAAGCTTTCCGAAATGATCGCAGCTCTACTCATCTACTACAGACTCGCTCACCTCTTCTGTAAGATACCCGCGCAGCTCGTCAATAGCTTCTTTGGAACACGAATTCGACAGTCAATTCCACCCACATGAGTTGGGTGCTCGAAAACGTTAGCTGGGACATGTGCAGAGGGCATGTTCTTGTCCCACTGCAAGCGAACAGGGTGCATATTCCACCCTCGAGAGATCCAGGACAAACTTCAAAGAACGGTATCGTAAGCCGAACCAGAGCAGGCCATCATCACATCTCTCATTGGACTATAGGCTCACTGGCACTAGGAAGTCACTCAACAATAAAGGTCCTCTTGCGAAAGATCTGAGGGAATCTCAAATTCGCCTTTCAAAATCCTTTCCTCGGACTCCCCGATGCATTGTTTAAGATTTTCCAAGTACATTGCCGTCAATATCTCCATGCGCATACTGACGGCGGTTTCTTCCAGTATATACACGGATGCAGAGCTCTGTACGATGGGAATCTGTGAACCTGAAGGCACTACACTTTGGAGGCGCGAAAGTGCGCGAAATATTTTCGTTTCTTTATTTCATTATTTCATTTTTTCATTTTGCTCCTTCCTGTCATCACGGATCCTGAAACAAGCCGGCAAAAGAGCGTAACTTAATATGGAGAGCTCGTTTTTTTCCTCCAATTTTACCTGGATAGCCAGCGAAATTCTAAGCAAAACTGTCTTTTCCGATTTGCGATTGGCGTCCTCCTCGTTGAGACAGAGCCTCATTACCCCTCCATTCTGTGGTGGCTGTTCCCTCGGGCAGCTAAATTGTGCTGGCAATTCCTGTCATCACAGATCCTGAAACAAGCCGGCAAAAGAGCGTGACTTAATAGAGAGGTTGTGCAAAGCCGCATGCGGCTTTTGTGCATTGTGCAAAGCCACATGATAAACCGAAGGATTTATGAGTGGATCCATGTTCATTTCGATGAAATATCAAGGGTGCTCCGGCATTCAAAAAAAGGCACTAGGGCCGATTTTTTTTTTCGGACCTCAGCGCTGAACTAACTAACTACGTAAGCATCCGCATAAGGAAATATCACGTGTTTTAAGTTGCCGGAGGGGTGCGCGATACGCTCGTTCTAGCTACTGAAGAACAGTATGTATGCTAATTCCTCCAGGGATCCCTTCCGATGCCCGAAACAATATGGAGAGCTCGTTTTTTTCTCCATTTTACCTGGATAGCCAGTGAAATTCTAAGCAAAACTGTCTTTTCCGATGTCATATTCGATGCCAAATTAACTGTAGATTAAGAATCTGTCCAAAGGAATGGGTAAAAACCGGGTTATGTGCCCGTGTGACCAAATGGCCGGTTACTTTTTGTAATAACGAGTAGTCCCAAATCCGCCGGGGGGCAGATTTTATTTATTTATGTGTTGTGGCCGTCTAGTTGTGATCAATTTCGATATACTTCCCATTAAGGTTGAGAACTTGATTCTGGTAAAAACACCACGTGGTTTGGAACGTGCCAATGGTATACATATTATCATCAAACTTGAATAAAACCATGGACAGAGTGCTTTCAGAACTGGAATGGGAGTTCGAAGAATTTAAATGTTCGGGAGTGAAGTTCCCTACGATGCAACCTTCCTTCCTGCACATAGTAAAGACTGAGATATACAGGTGTTCAATCAATTGGAGGCGGATGTGGCAGAGAGTCCCAATTTGGGTGATCCGAAATTTTTTAGCTCCCTCAATTTTGAGGCAAATAGAAATCCCTCTTGTCAAACGTTTTCTCTCGATGAATGAAGCACTTTTGGAAAGATGAATAAAAAATTGGATTTTTTGTTGCCGAGTAGGAGCTGTTGTCACAATTTGGTGGTGACTAAGCGGGAGCGCACCATAGTCATCTGTATTGCTTTATGTTATCGTAGACTTGAGAGTCCCATTTATGCGGGGGTGTAAAATCCACCATACCTTACCTCACAAAGAATTGGGATGGTTGTGCATATCAATTCTTCTAATGGGCCATGGACTAGATAATACATAATGGTGTGCTGTACCAAAAATCCAGGTTCATTAAGCCATTATTGCTGGCGCCACGGCTGTCCTGCCTGAAATGTGGATTTTTGAGTCCAAACTTTGATTTTGGGATCACAAATAATGTCCAAAGAGGCTGGTAACGTTGAGGGTACAGAACAGCGAAAGTGGAACAAGTCGCGATACACATTCCTGTTTGGACATGAGTATCATGGTCGGTGGATAAATATGTTGAAAATATACCCAAAGTAGTAAATGCAACAGTGGCCGGTGTAACTACGCACACATCAATACTTTCCGAGAGCATGATCGGACGTCCCTGTGAGCCAGAATTAGAATCTTTCTGTAGATCAGAATTAAGCGGGTTGGGTTAAGGAACCTCTACTCTGGATTCATACTCGACATGGGTCTTAGTGACATATGTGTGTGGTGGTAAAACCCCAGGCTGTTTAGCGCAAGGGTGCAAGTGGATTCGCTTGAAGAAACGTTCCCAAGGAGCAGTGCAACCTGCGAAGCATGAGCTCGATGAAATAAATTAAACAAATGCAGATAGTAGTTTTCACCTAGAGGCGGGTAAATATTGAGGTTGTTCGGCATCCAGTCTTCTACGTCATCCGCAGGAGGAACGAGAATGAGCGGTAGAGTAGATCCGGCGATCGCAGACTCCGTAGACTCGAGTACCTGGGGAAGTAAGTCAGGTTGATGAGATTGATAGATGGCGCAAAGAAGTACCGCAAAAAATTCAGCAACATTTTCTTGACCAACAAAGAACTCAACGGCGGAAATGAGACGGATACGGAAGAGAGCCTTGACAAGAGTACGGAAGAGGACCGAAGTGTGGCTGAGAGTTATCACGGACGACAGGGTGCAAGCTTCAAGCAGATGGTACAAGACAAGCTCATGGCAAGCGAGAAAAGCGGATGTATGTACGTGACTGTAACAGTGTGTGCATCAGCATGGAAAGTAGATTGAAGATGTTAAGGCTCACCTAGCTGCAGAACGAAGCTCGTACTGTCGGTCTAGACGGGCCTGCTTGGCTCTGCGACGAATTTTGAGTTTTTTGTGGGCTTGGCCATTGGCCATTTTCAACTAAAGATAGCTTAGTATATATTAATATATGAGCAGAAGACGAACGTGCCTGCGCCAATTCAATGATAGAACAGATGTGGTGAGAGGGTTCCGAGGCAAGGCGGTGAGGTAGCGCAGAGGTAAAGGGAAGGGATGTAGCGCGGAAGATAGAGGGAAGGGAGGTAGCACGAGATGTAAACAATGCGGCGGCGAAGTGGGGTGAGCTATTTAAATATTATGAGCTCAGACGAGCAACGAGAAAAAGGAGATAATGAAACAGAAAAAACGAAGCGCCCGATATCTAGAGATCTATAAGATCGAGATCAGTAGTGAGACCGAGCCCGAGACATCCGAGAAGTCCGAACGGGGTTGGTGGACTGTATTTCTCTGGTAACCAACACCAGAACACATGGAGGGTTCGCAGTTGCACGACTACCATTCGGAGGAATACCCGACAACAGAAACGCCATCTTACCTTTGCACAATAACGTCAACCAACCGAGCGTCCCATCTCTCCATGCCAATAACCGGATTCCTCTTCCCATGGCGGAAGGATATTTCCGTACCACGGCACTCGAGCACGAACAATATGTGGACAGGTGTTGAGATTTGTCTGGGTTGGAAGGGTGTTCTGGGGAATGTAGAAAACGGTGTAGGGAAACTCTAGTGGGACGGTGGATCCAAGGGGGAAATTGTCCATCAATGGTTGTATTACCTAGGCAGGGAGGAAGAGTGGACGGGACCCAACATTCGGTGTAGAGGTCGTTGACGGTCGACAGTCGAACATGGGATTGAAACCCATAGTCTACCGGCACAGGTACCATTCGACGGCCTCGGCAGTGAGTACCGTATAAGAGCCCGTATTTGAATCCAGGGAATGCCTGAGGTTGTTAGTCAGTTAGAGAGTGAATTAAATGGCTTTGAAACACATTTGAATAAACGCACTGGAAACTCGGTTTTCAGCCTACAGATTAACACACCAACGGCCGAGTCTGTCTCCGGTGTGTTGTCTGAAATAGGTGATGTCATGTAATTTGCTCTGTACGAACGATGATTAGTCGCAGTCGGAATTTAAAGCAATTCATAAGCACCGGGGAGTCGGAAGCAATGAATGGAGTGGCAAGATCATGCAAACGAGCATCAATGAAGAGTGCTGTATCGTCCATGGACCCTTCCCAACCTCTGAGCATGTATTGAAAAAGCATATCCTGTGAGCAGCATGCCAGACAATTCATGGATCCTCCTCCGTTTCGATTGCGAGATGCATGTCGATCTGTGCAGATGGGCAAGAGTTGATGTGGGTACCATCCATCGATCCCACGGGATCCTCAAAAAAGGGGTAGAATGGGCTCCAGGATGGGGGTCGTTCGGTAATGGAAGCCGTATGTAGTGGTTGTAGGATGCGGGAGATGTGATAGCGAATAGAACTCGTGGAAAGTACCTTGACAAATGTTAGATGAATTCAGTTAAAGGGAAGATGAAAGTTAACTTTGATATAGTCTTGTTGGAGGGTTGGAAACACTCGCCAACGTGGCAAATGGACAGTCCAGTCACACAGGTATACAGAAAGATTGCCACCTGTTCTTCGAGCGTGATATGCCGCGAGTCCATCAAGCCCGTCCGAAGCTGAAGTTGGGCCACAAGACTGAGAAAGACATGTACTCTCATTCCGAGCTCCGAGTTCATCCTGTCCGGATGTCCTACAATCAGCTCATCGACCCAAAGGCAGAGGTATGATAGTCCTGTTTCCAGTATAGCGGAGTGGGATAGAGGACGGCTGCAAGATGAATAATGTGCCAGAAGTAGGCAGCTGCAAGGAAGAGCCTCAGCCGTATGGCTTGCACAGACGCCGGCGGCATAGAGCGCATCTTTACGCGTCGCGTGAGTAGAGTTATTTGCTGTCACGTTGAATCACGCGCAGGGTTTATAAACATGTTTACTAATATGCACTATAAACAGCACCGTACTCTAGTGGTGCTGAGGAAACGTTTTGCAGGGGATTGGGAGCACA
This sequence comes from Mycena leptocephala, assembly GCA_029378395.1. Lineage (NCBI taxonomy): Eukaryota > Fungi > Basidiomycota > Agaricomycetes > Agaricales > Mycenaceae > Mycena > Mycena leptocephala. Next base: position 15,238 of record JARJLF010002897.1, read on the forward strand.
GCGTGTGGTGGGAGTCGCGCGCCGAAGAAAAGGTCGGACTTTGGGTTGACACAGGCATGCGGGGTGAAAAATAGGTATTGATATGCACTCGATGGTTCAAGCCAAAACCTGTCGCGGGTGATTGTCTTAATACAGCGCCAGAGCACTACCACACTTAGAGCTCTGCGTGTCAGCTTACTGACAAATAACTTGTGACTTGTTTGAGCTTGTTTGAACTTTTCTGCGTGTCGGCCAGCTGAGAGGCACACCAAGTCGGAACTTGAAAGAAAAAGGTCACTAAATTGCCCTGAAAAGATTGGGGCCAGCAATGCCTTACATTTTCAAACACGTGACCATATTGTACGAGCAGGAATATCAACGAAACAAATCAAAGTCATTCCAACAGAGCGAAGCGAGGATTCCCGCAACGATTACATTCGGGAGGCCGCCCAGGGGCCGCCAGGAGTTGGGCAGACCCATTTTGCAGGCAGTTTACCTATCTTCGTGTTTACGGCAACGTTTTGCATGTAAGACATGCTCTGCATTCGGAACCTTGTATACGGTCATTGAAAATACTTGAGCATGTCATGAACACGCACTCTCGTTTTGCGTCGGCCCCTTTTCTCAGTTGTTGACTCATCGGTTGTGGTGTTATTGTTCTCTTTCTCGGCCGAAACACCATCCTGAACGCAATCAGTGAAATAAAATGCACATGAATCCATACAACTCACGAATTTTTGCTCGAACATGATTTTTGCAGCGGCAGCGTTCTTTATTTTGATCGTGTTCGATACCAGGTCGGAGTAATTTTTGGTGGCCTCCAGCTGAATCGGGTCCTTGACCTGGCGCGGGACGGTAAAGCTGACATCATAATCGGCGTAATCAAGCTTCTCGAGGCCCAGCGCGTCAGAGATCTTGACGAGGATCTGGGCTTTGAGGGTTTCATAAGGCTCATCGCTGTTTGGAGCTCACGTCAAACGCGTCATTCTGGGACTCGCCATTGGATGGCTCCAGGGGTGAATTTGACACGGGATGAACTCAGACTGTACTGTAGAATTCGTAGGGTTATGAAAACCTCTCAGAAGTACGCAATAAATGCGACAGCATCATGGAAACTCTTCCAGAATTTTTTTCATAAATTCTCACAAAATTGCAGCAGTTCCTTGAATAACTAAAATTGCCCGAAATCTGTTACCCCCAACGAAGAATATTTGGAGTAAACAAGGCGGAAATTGGTGTATTAGTAAGCCCCCGGCACGGAAAATAGACTTTGCAGTATATTTTCCGCATTTTTTTGGAGGCCTGGTATATAATTCGGATAAAAACTCGCGCTCGGCAGCAAGAGGTGGGCGGACAGAAAGTCCGTGATATCATGCTCAGAAATCCCCTCAATTTCAAATTGGGGGGGGAGGGGGGGGTCCACGCGAGCGGTGGGTCGGTCCGAAGGCGTACGGACCGTTGTCCGCACTCAAAGAAAGGCAAAGAAATAAAAATTGCAAAGGAGCCATGACGCGCATGACGCAGTTGGTGTGTACGGACCGAATTCGCCGAAAGTAGTGAAGCGATCAATTCAAGCAAAGAAAACTCGGAGGCGAAATTTAAATAAATTTGAAGCTGCAGGCTCATTCACAGCATATACTTATGGGGGGGGTCTACCTTTTCTGCTTCGCGATACGTGCAGAAATGAGAGAGCTACATCACAATTGGTTGAAGCACGGTTCAGAAACCCAAATGAGGTCGGACCGACTTCCTGTGGCACTGCAAAGCTATGCATGATATCTCGGCTCTTTCGGCCGCCCACCTCTTGCTCGGCAGAGGCCTGGGTCGAATTCGGATAAAAATCGCCCGATTAGGGCATTTGGGCTGATTTTTGGTGGTTGAGAGGAATGGTGTGTGTTCCGTTGACATCTTGTAGGATTATGTATGGATAACCACTCGTACAGTACTGCATGTTTGTCTTCGGTAAACTCGTTCTTCATCATCATGTTGTGGACCACCTAGCGAGTAGCTGCATTTTCGAATTCTTCTATGTTTCCAACACTCATTGAGTCTTCGCCTGAGCACGGGCGTATCTTAAGCCGCAACTTTCATGGGGTGGTGAGTTAAAGAGAAGGCAGGACCGAGGTGACGTACGCATTACACAGTTCCTTGTTGCCGCACGGCCCCTTTCTCCACTCAGGAGATTGAGTTGCATTGCAACTGGAGCACTGGTATGGTTGTGCAACATTTGAAGGAGGAGGTGTTCTAAGAAACATCCTAGATTTCGCTGGGTGATCATCTACGGCCAGGAAGCTCAAATCGTTGCATGAAAGAGTCATAGTGGGCTCTGTCCCCACTGGGTGAATGTGCATCTCCATGAGTAGTTGGTTCCCACCACTGAATTTCAGACTTGGGTCGAGCCATGTGGGATATGGTGGACCGACGTTGAATGCTTGATTTTGGCTTTCATCGAACCGTGATTGTCCACCCTTCTGAGTCATTGCATTAGTATTGATATTGATGACCTGTTTAGTGCGCTTACAGAGCCACCCCGGTATTGCTGATACCTATCTGACTATGAAGGCCCGAGCCTTTCTCGATCTCTTCCTCCAAGGCACTTGACAGAACTGCCGCCACAGGTAATTTGGGCTTGTCCCTGCCTGTAGGACCACTACCCATTGGCAGGCGATTCACTGGAGGAAGATTGAGTGCCTGGCGTAGCCGGGCATTTTCCTCCTCCAGCTCCGAGATACGCTGCTGCACGGCCTGCGGATGGTGATCATGTGAGAAAAAAAGGACATAGCGCGAAATATGCCGTGCGGACCTCAAGGTGGGCCGCGCGACGAGCTCTGAATGCACGTTGACTATTGCGGGCGGGATTTGGAGGCAGGTTATCGTTGCGTTTGCGGCTGCGCTTGGAGGAAATCATGGGGCGAAAACAAACGACGGGTGGTGTTTGTGTTTGTTTTTTATACATAATGGCACCTGGGTTTTGCCTCCCAACAACATGCACACCGGTTAAGTTTCCAGTATAAATTACCAGGAAATTAACCCCCGCCGAAGCAAGCCACAATTTTACCTGTTCGAGTTGCAGGAGTGGAATGCTAACCAATTTTTTGAGTGAATCAACGATATGCACATCGGGTGAGTTTCCAGTATAAATTACAGGGAAATTAGTAATGATGCATATGTCATGCTAAATAATTCAAAGACGTGGCTAAAATAAGATACACCTGGCGATACGCTAATCGAGACCTAGCGATACCTGACGACCCCAGCGTGACCCGCCGATACCCGTCGATGCCATCCGATCCGCCGTTTTCACTGGGGGTTAAGCATTACAGTAAAGCCAACATTGCACTTGCATCAGTTGCAATGAGTCATCGGCGTAGATGTCACAGCGTTACACGGTGATCACGTTGCTATCGTTGCTTTCTCCATCAACATGGCGCCACCGAACAACGATTTCGAAGTATCGCACCCGAATGGGCTTTATCCCTAGAGAAAACGATTTTTGACACACAGCAAGCGGCTCTCGTCCTGCAGCATACAATGGCGTGGTGGAATTACAAGACTGCGGTGCAATTTCACAATTCCGAGGTTCACCGGCTCGAAATGTACGTTATAGTGTTACCCTCGTCTTGTCCCTCGTCTCATACGGGAGCAGGGAAGCTTGGAAAGCGGCGAGGATTATAATTCTCAGAATCCTGCGCAATTCGCTGCACTCCCGTTGCCCTTCCCCACGTCTCGATCTTCCGCTCGTTCCCCCCCGACCGATGGCTGTGCTACAATAAACCCCCTTACGCCCTTCGTTGCCCCGAATATCGTTGTCCCGGACGCACATCCTTTTTTTCCCGCCTCGAAGAGCGCGCTGAGCTGTCTCGGAGGTGAGCCATGAAGAGCCTTCAACGATGCTCTCCATAATTCACCTTCGCTGGGTGTAGTGAATCAACTCAGTGTTTTGCTTGCTGCGTACTGTGTGCCAGAGAATGAGTTGGACGCCCGCGGCAGATTTGCACAATTTATAGGAAGCGTGTAATGATCGTCAGGTTGCTTTGCAGAATGATGCCAGTTTTTATGCGGTGTCCTCAGACTTGAGTTACCAGCTTCAAGATTTCGTGTTTCGGGCGCGGTACAATCTCGTTTCTGGTGGTGTGCCCAAGGGCTGTGCGTACGTCGTTTCCATATGCGGCTCCATAAGCTCGTGTCTATCTCCAACACTTTAACTCAACTTACAACTCCCTCAATCGCGAGGTACCACTTGGCTTCCGGGCCAGATATTGCGTAAAGAAGGGTTTTGCCGGATGGGTGGGAAGGAAAGAACTAACCCGGGGCAGAGCGAGAACGGGGCAAACAAGGAGGTGGGAAGGCCTGATGCAAATTCCGACAATAAATTCAGATTTTGGCCCCAGGCCTTGCTCAAAATCCTGACAACCTTCGGTGTTTCCATGAAGGCCTGGTGAAAAATCCCCACAAAAACCGCGTCAGCGGGAGAAAGATTTTCCAAAATCGGTTACAGCCCTTTGCGGAACTTAGGGCGCGGCCCGATTTTTTTTTTTTTGTCTAAATTTCTCATTTTTGTTCTTGCGAGCTCAATATCGGGTTTATATCTCTACAAACTATATGTACAGAATCAGAATGCAAATCCGGAGGGCATCTCGTTGCCAGGTTTTTAATATCATGCCTAAAATGAATATAATCCCGGAATATGTGATTCCCACAAAATTCACTTGCCATGCGACGAGATATGTCTCGGGCAGTGCTACAGTGGCGCTCTAAATAAGTGCCGAGCCCGGTTTGAGGTCATTCCATGGTCGAATTCCTTCAAACAAATTGTGGCATGAACATCCAGTAGTTCTAAGCTTGTTTGCACCGAAAAAGCCATACCATACCTACTTCAATGTCGCGGAATAAAAATATTGGGGTATTCTGAAAATCGACTTTGTAGACTGGCTTGCTATCGAAAATCGGTCATTACAGCATAAAAGTACTTGAAAAATGAAGTATACTCACATTTTAGTTGACTTGATTTGATACTCATTTGAGCTCACAATAGGCACTGCAAATCGGGCACTTTGGCTTTTTTGGGAGCATTTTTGCCCATTTTTGCCAAAATGGCGAACTTGGGAGCCTCCATGTGAGCTCAAATCAACATCAATCAAGTCAACTAAAATGTGAGTATACTTCATTTTTCAAGTACTTTCATGCTGTAATGACCGATTTTCGATAGCAGGCCAGTCTACAAAGTCGATTTTTCAGAATACCCCAAATATTTTTATTCCGCGACATTGAAGTAGGTATGGTATGGATTTTTCGATGCAAACAAGCTTAGAACTACTGAATGCTCATGCCACAATTTTGTTTGAAGGAATTCAACCATGGAATGACCTCAAACCGGGGCTCGGCATTTATTTAGAGCACCACTGTAGGATACACTGAGAATCATTCCCCGAGGGCACTCGAAGTCAGAATTCGTTTATGACCCCCCAGAGCATAAACAACGTAAGTCAATTATCTGATAGATTTAGTTATCCTGTTGAACTGCTGGAGGCACCAGAAATAAATTTCGGCTTCGAGGTGCCCTCATAATGCTCTTGTGGTGTCCCTGAGCCCAACAGCAGTACTCCATAGCCTTCTCTCATTGCATAGCGAGAGATTTCTGTGGGAATCACTTATTCTGGATTATATTCATTTTAGGCATGATATAAAAAATCTGGCAACGAGATGCCCTCCGGATTCGCATTCTGATTCTGTACATATAGTTTATAGAGATATAAACCCAATATTGAGCTCGCAAGAACAAAATGAGAAATTTTGACCAAAAAAAAAAAAAATCGGGCCGCGCCCTAAGTTCCGCAAAGAGCTGTAATTCCAACAATTTCCCAAAGTACCGACATTTTGGGTCCCAAAAAATCAGGCCTTATATCCTTTATCCCCGGTCCTAGTAACACATACAGTTGATTCGAGGCATCTCGAGCACACTACTTAGATTACACTCCGCGCTAGTCGTGGAAGCTCCTTCCTGATATAGGGGCAGCGGAGGGGTCTGGCCAACTACAGCAGGTCGGGTATGACTCGGGCTGGCCAGCGTCGGGCGGATCATGCTTCGCTTATGTTGGCTTGGTATTCCAAATATACTCTACACGTGTTCCTTTTTCCTCTTTTGCAATTGAAAACTTGATTTCATCGATCTCCCAACAAAATCAAATTCGTTCGGGCCGTTCCGAGCAAAAACGTTTAAATGACGGCCGGAAGCCAAATTTTCTTTAGCTGAGTGCCGCCCCAGACTTACATCCACATGGCCGCTGCCATCATATGGCTTTGTCTCAGCTGACTTCTCGACCGCTGCGACTCACTCGCGAACTTGGTTGCCGCCAATGCTGCTATGGCGCAACCCCCTTGGGCCCTGAATATGCAGAATCAACTTCTCAACATACAAAATATCCTGGCCCAAATGCAACAAACAGCTGCGTGGGACAACCATAACCAGATAAGCTCCACAATCAGATATTACCGCATTTGAGAAGTGAGTTTCTCTTCCCTAATATTCTTTGCACGCTCAGGAAATTGCAGACCGAGTGGACCATAGCCCGTGTCGCCAATCGACGCCAAGGAACGTAGTCATCGTCTCGTGCGACTTATCCAACCCCTCCCGCCTCCTTATCACGCGGTCCCCGCCGCTCCTGTGCTGGTCTCCACCGAATTTACCAGCGCCTTTGTGCCCCTTCCATCGTCGCCCAGGGATCACCCCTCTTCCGACCACAAACGCGGACTAGAAGTTTGAACAGTGAGTAAATATGACGGTTTACGACTTGTAGTTTGAGCTTGGCTATTAGCTCACTCGTCTGCGGCAGTGATAATCTTGCCACACTTTCGCGGCTTACAATAGCCGTGCCCCGACCAAACCCTACGTCAACGGCTCTTGCACAATTCATGGATTGCCACTGTAGTACTGAACGAAATGTGTTGAATTTCAATACGGATTTGGCTTTAAGGCGGCGTTTTTTCCACCTGCGGTAGTGATGCCTGTAGCACGATACGAGCCCGCGCCCGTGCAATATAAGCGATGGACCAGATCGATCGAACTAATGTTTATATGTGGATTTCTGTTAACGTCCGACTATTGTACTTATGCTCATCAACATTGGGGATTATAGCTTTTTGGTAGAAGATCTCAAAAAGTTGCATGAAATAAATCTTGGAAATTATTTCCATTGGAATTATTATATATGGCAATTGGGTAAGTGTCTCAAAATCTTCAATTACCAATATTCCATGTCCACTCTTGGTCGAGACGATTCAACCAGAAACGGCTCGTTGCAGTTTTTTCGCCACACTGTATTGAGGGTGAACTAGGGATCCAGATTTCCTAGCATTCACTGAAATCAGTCAGTCAGAAAGATTGCCAACGAAACAGAGTTTCCCCAGGTCAAATATTGAAAATCGATATTATGGCGTCTAGATGCCGTCAAACGATCTGACTGAATGATCAAACCATCAGCCATCATGTGGAACAGAATTAAGTACAGCTGCGCGTATGACGCTCTGTTCACCTTGTTGTATGATATCTGGCAAGACCATCCTTCTCGATGGTCAGAATATTTCACTGCTCAGACTAAATACCTTGAGCTGCTTTCTGCAGGCTTTTGCATTAATTAAGTGAACTTGCGTTCTGATACGACTAAACTACTCTGAAAATGCGGTGCCCTGAGTGCCGTGATCCTGCTCGATCGCAAATGACTGCATTTAGCGGCTAAAGCCGGACCACGCAGGTAATACTACCTACCTACCTACCATACCCAATGATCAAACACATGTGTTGCCATAATAATTATTTTAAAAAAAAGTACGAGTCATGCCGGCGCAGCCACAGCCCTTACCCCGAGTATTTTGAAAGGCGTGATATTCCCAAACGCGTGACCCTTATTACTTAGCGCAATGCCAGTACGGGTGTGGATGATGAGTCTCGGCCTGTTCCCCTCAAAAGCACATTTTTTGGCCCGATCCACCTCCAAATGATAGCCAGGCCAATTCTAAGCAGGTTTGCCCCCAAGAACATGGAAATCCGTTGAGGCTTGAGTGCGCTATGAGCAAGACAAGGTCTGGCATTTCCGATATTTTGAAAGGTGTGATATTCCCAAACACGTGACCCTTAAGTTAATTCGGGCCCTTGCATTTCCAAACATGTGATATTTTCAAACGCGTGATATTCCCAAATTGTGACCTTACCTGCCAGCATAGGAATAAATGACGAGTCTGGGCCTGTTCCCTTTAAAAGCACATTTTTTGGCCCTGTCCTCCTCCAACTGATAGCCAGGTGAATTCTGAGTAGGTTTGCCCCCAAGAACATTAAAATCCATTGAGGCTTGAGTGCACTGTGAGTGAGACAAGGTCTGACATTTCCAAACACGTAACCCTGGTCAGTGGTATTGCAAGAGGTCTTCGTCCCCTAACCTTTAATGGCATAGATAAGCGAGAGCCAAGGAAAAAGTCAGTGCAGTTGAAGACATGATGCCAACTGAACCAGTTAACCGGTTAACTGGCTCAGTTGGTATCACATCTTCAACAAAGTGACTGACTCTGACGGCAGGTTATGTAATGGTCCCAATCAAGGTTGGGGGTTCGACTCCTGTGAGAGGAAAATGAACAGGCTTGTGAAAATTACCGATGCTAATTAACACGAAATTTTCGGAGTCCGAAAAAGGCTTGTAAAATAGAGGTGTGGAAGAGCTCCTGTGCCGACGCCTTCCCCACGCCAGCTCACCTATAGCATTCCCCGCATGCGCGCCACTCTGCATAAGGTAATTTCATATAGCCACCTTGCAATGCTGAAATACAGAAAAATATTACAAACTTGATCCGCCGGTGGTTAAATTTTCTGTGGGTCTCTCATAGCACTCCATGCCCACAAACTTGATTCCACCGAGAAATCCGCACCTATTCCACTTCTGAACGAGGTCGAAGCAAATACTCTTGTGGAGTCAGAACTGCCCAAATACAGGAAATTTTACACATTGAGTTGCCAGTGGTTAAATTTTCTGTGGGTCTCTCAGAGTATGGTAGCGGACGGAACTTCGTGACAAGTTTTAGTCCCGATTTGGAATCGTTACTGGTGGGCGAGTTTTGGCCGGATTTTCATGAGAATGTGTGAAAAGCACCAGAAGAAGGTCCTCTAAAGATCCCTCGGATCAAAAGTTTGAATACTGACAAAACATTTTTCCCACTCGGATTTCGCGCTTTTGATGCCGGGCCGGTGGTAACCAGTGGCTGTGCATGTCAATCAATTTCCTTTTTCGCTGCAATTTTGTGCTGGAATAGTTGAAAGTGTCCCCCATTCCATCCAAAAGGCATAGTAGTATCAAAATATTCACTTCTCGGAGCATAAATGCTCACTGAAATCACTCTCAGAGCTACAGAGGTATACACAATTTTTTTCAACCCAACCAAATTTCGCGCTTTTTTTTTCCCACGGTACAACCCCCTCGAAATGAAAATTTTACCTATAAAACGGCCTTCTGGGGCTCTGAATCTGCAATCCTAGAGGAAATTGACCAAAATTACGGCTTGACATGAAGTTCTGTCTGCTACCATACTCATTCCTAAGGTTCCCCAGGGGTAGAGGTAGAGGTATTTTGAGGCCAACCTCTACCCCTACCCCTCAAACCTCTGACCTCCAGAGGTTTACCTCTACTTTACCTCTAATACCTCCAAGGTTTACCCCTACACGACCTCTGTGAGAGGTAGAGGTAGAGGTTAGAGGTCCTTAGGGCAGAAACACGTTGAATTTGCTCTGGAAATGCATGCTACAATTGACGAGTATAGACCATATAGCAGGGACATACAAGTAAACAGCAGGATACATGGTAAGAGTAATACGAAAAATCAAAATAATCCTAATCAGATAATCCTAATCCGTCGCCTTGGCCTTTCCTTCCATATTTTGTCATACAGCTGCCTGGAACTCCTTATCACCAACCAAGTCATGCTTGCTCCATGATCCGAGGCAAAGGAAAGTGCGCACTGAATTTGCAGAAAGGCAGTTGCGAGAATTATTTTTTACCCACAGTACCTCTCAGTACCTCTGAACCTCCCAAGGTAGGGTAGAGGTTTGGGAGGTTTTGAAATGGCCCGACCTCTACCCCTACCTCTGACGACCTTACCTCTGACCTCCAGAGGTTTACCTCTACCCCTAGGGAACCTTACTCATTCCATGCCCACGAATTTAATTGCACCGAGAAATTCCGCACCCATTCCACTTTTGAACGAGGACAAAGCAAAATACTCTTGTGGAGTCAGAACTGCCCAAATACAGAAAATTTTACACAACTTGCGTCGCCGGTGGTTAAATTTTATATGGGTCTCCCAGAGTACTCATTCCATGCCTACAAACTTGATTCCACCGAGCAATTCGTACCCATTCCACTTTTGAACGAGGACAAAGCAAAATACTCTTGTGGAGTCACCCTGCATGCCCAAATACAGAAAATATTACCAACTTGAGTTGCCGGCGTTAAATTTTCTGTGGGTCTCTCAGAGTACTCATTTCATGCCCACAAACTTGATTCCACCAAGAAATTCGTACCCATTCCACTTTTGAATGAGGAAAAAGCAAAATACTCTTGTGGAGTCAGATCTGCATGCCCAAATACAGAAAATATTACACCAGTTGAGCCGCCGGCTGTTAAATTTTCCATGGCCCTTCCTGAGCACTCATTAAGGGTGTAAAAAACATTGTAAAGTGCGTTAAACATCGGTTGTCGCTTCACGACATCTCCTCAAATGTGTCCGCCATACGTGTCACCTCAGAAGGGGTTCTGTGTTTATTAGCCGGCCTGAGGTTCTCGGCAGCGCCAGAAGACGACAAAAGACTGCCTTGTGAGCCCGTTTGGAGTGGGGTTTTTCACAGTTTTTTACATGCAGGTCGGAGGGCCTCCGTGCGGGGTGCGTAATTTACATGTAAAATTGGGCCGATGTAATTTACATTGGAGATCAGTCCGGTCGGTAACCCTGCAGCGCTTGGCGCGAGAATTCTTGTGGAAGTACATACATAATAGATTTAGGGTGGTTGGACTACATTAGAGATAGAGGAGGAAGATGCCATGTTTGTGAAACATTAGAGCACATTGCGTTAGAATGTCATGCACCTGGGCAAAAATTAATATGGAACCTAACGGAACAGCTTTGGTCAAAAAAGTATGGGCGATTACCGATCTTGAACTGGGGTTTGATTTTAGGCTGTAACCGTGTGAAATTTAACTCAGACAAGGTGCCATCCTTCCAGAAACGGGAAGACTATTTGCCATCATTGTGTCAGTTGCATGGCATCAAAAATAGAAGCTTTGTCTAACCCGAGTAATTGAAACTCCAGACAGAATGCCTACT
>JARJLF010002898.1:0-26569 GCA_029378395.1 Mycena leptocephala
AGTGCAATACATCAAGTCGGAATGTGAGACCTATGGCACGGTATGTGACCTATGAGGACTCCGTACGTCAAATTTGGAGGCAAATGATGGCGGCGATCAAAAGCAGTGCGTCATTATAATGGCGGCAGCGGGCGTGTGAACATAATTTCTTATCTCCGAGCACCCCTTTGCGCTTTCTCCTGCGGATTTCTCCACCAATTCTTCACCGATCCACAAGATCTGGGGCTCGTTCTCATCGCCTGATCTTCGGGAATGACATATGGCTATCGCATACATCAAAACCTCTCTGTCTCGTCTCCTGGAACCTCACGAAAGACCTCTATCTGATCTCCAGTAGTCCACTACGGCAGCTGCTATAGTGACCCACCCATGGAAATTAAGCCCCTAGAACTTTGTAAGTGCATTTGCAATGCGCAGTATTGTTTTCTCCCCCGGCGGTGGGCTTTCACCGGCTCGACTTTCTGGTCACGGTGGGGTACATGTCAAAACCCACGAATTCCATTAGCGCGTATAGACGAGCTTTTTTGGAGGGGTTATTGGTGTGTAGAGGCCGTACTATGCTGATTAGTATATTCCAATACATCGTATGTAGCCATATGTACCCTCTTTTCGGGCAAAAATTCCGTCTGTGCTTTGTAGAGCGCCCCATTCAATCCAAACTCCGATTTCACCCTCCAGCATTGGCTTTAAGGCAAATGCTTACACTGCTGAAATACCTTGGATTCACATGTTGGGTGTATATAATGGTGGGCTCATAGTACATTTCTAATTTGAGATACATTTGGGTGGCCAGAACGAGTCCAAACCAGCGATTTAAGGCAATGGCCCACTGCCCCGTTTTTCCTATTTTGGGAAAGTGCCAGAAGAAAAATTCGGCAGGTCCGGAAACCATCATGTAAATTCGCGGAAAAATTATCCATTCACTCATAGGATCCGTACCTTCCTTCATGTGCCCGTATATTTTTATCCACACCAATCCATCTGTCCTCACAAGGTCAAAACCGCTAAGGTGGCCCAGTACCCAGTCGCTGATAATAATTCATCAACGCATGATACTACGGGGAAGAGCGCGTACACGCTGCGCAGATTGGTGTAGACATTTATGGAACAGAAATACAATGCATTCTCATGTTGACCGCTATGTAGTTGAACCGAGGGAGATGTGGTTCAAAATTAGCCGAGAGTCCCACGCTGTCCATCACTCCGACTCGGACCTGTAGTGATGAATACTAAAATCGGTGAATTCGGACGGGGGCACATCTCGCAACACGACTTGTGACAAGCCGTTTGTATTGTTCTTTGCGATCAGGCATCGCTGATCGTAACATTGGACTCTTTGAAAATTGTAGCCGCAGCTGTGCTGTCCACTTGGTCCACTCCATAACAGGCTGAGGGGATAGAAAGCTGTTGAGACGTGACGTAAGTGAATTTTTGTAAAGTTCTTGGCCTTAAATATTGCATGGCAGCACGGGGTGTCAGATCTGTGGATCGGACACACTGATCCGCTACCCCCCCAGATGGGGAAGCATGTCCGAAACCTTTGAATCCCTCTCTTTTGCGGCATTAGAGGTTGATTAAAGGACTATTTAATGCTTATATTGCTTGCATTACATTATCAATACATATCTGTGAACTTATGTCCCATAATTAAGTGTAGTGCAACAAAAGTGGAGCTTGTCCGAAAGTCCGAAAGGCCACCAAACATATTTCACGCCAACCTGCACGTTAGGAATTTTTTGCTTGGACCGCACGTATCAATCAAACATGACTACCACGCGAGTTAATGGGTGTGGCCCATCCAGAGATGTGACACCCTTGTAAGTTACGATGTCATACATAGTAAACTGGCTGTTCCAATTGTGGGACCGCGTCAGTATAATATATCCTCCTCCTCCCTTGCATGGCAGCCATAAATAGGCAATCAGGACGGACATCGCAGGTCCCCCGGTCACTATCTTTTAACTCCGTCCGCCAAAAGTCCAAGATTTTGGTTGATTTACTCTACGAATTCCGGCCTTCCGAGGGTTGTTTTACTCTATGCCGGACCGATTTTTGGGGGGAAATTTTCGAAATTTAGTCTCCGCCTCATTTTTTGACCCCATTAGCCTAGATTTCGGTGCATCAGCGCCTGCGACAGATTTTGAACCAAATTTTAACACACAGGGACAGCTCTAGAGAAAATTTCCTCAAGTCCTCACTGATATGTCCCCAAATTATTTACTCTATGTTGGACCGATGTTGCCTCTGAGGAGACTGTTTTACTCTATATCCCGGACCCAAAAACACCAAATTTTGGCCTTGATTTACTCTATTCCGGACGGAGTTCATAGGTAGTGACCGGGGGCCTGGGTGGCCGATGCGGCGCACAGGCCATGGTGTGGCGATACGACAGGGAAAACTGAGCCAGGGAGGGATTGACTAACGATGAGTCTTGATCATGTACGTAAGATTGATCCCTCCGCGGGCAAAATTGCTTCCGTGCCTTCGCTGCCTTTCTTCCCTTCTTCCGTCCCCTGTCACGGCGCCTACCACCACTGCATAAATACGCATAGGGATCGATCCCTGCTTCGTGCTTCGCTGACATCACGCTGTCAGTAGCGGGAGGCTATGCCACATGCTTCCATAAATGGTTAATTGGCTGGCCGAGGTGAAACAAACGGGATATATTTCGTTGTACAGTAGTTATTTTTCCGGGAAATGTATTTCTGTTACACCCGTGTGTCGCATCCTCACGAAGGCCTTGAGGAGTTTAGGTGATGTATAAAAGCCGCGCATCGGAGGCGTCTAAACTGGCAGTTCTACATGTCGCGCCTCTCTGAGCTTGAAGCCTGCCTCTCCATCCTCACCTCGGCGCTGCCGTCCCCCGCCAGCACCATCATCACTAGTACCGCTATCCTCGTCGCGGTGGCCCCCGCTGTCCTTATTGTCGCCGCGGGGATTGTCCATTACGCGTCCCCCCTATGCCTCACGCGCGTCTTGGTCGCTGCCATCGCCGACGTCGAGAAGATATATCTCGAGGCGCTCGAGACAGGTCTACTCTCGCTGTCCGATGTCGACACTAGGGAGATGTTGTATACGTGAGTTCCCCAGATCCTTAATCGATATTATTTTTAATCATTAGATAGCCTGCAACTCAGTGTCTCCGAGATACGCGAAGCCTCCCTCCGAAACTCCCTCTCTGTTCGTTCAACCCTGCGCGACTTTATCAAAGGTCACACATTCACTCTCTTTCGCTGCATCCGCGAGGTGCGAGCGCTTGAAACTCACATTGAGGTACATATATCTTTCTTTGACTCCACGCGCTGCTCGTTGACATATTATTTTATTTTTAAGATCTTGAAGGAAACCCAACTCCGCGAAGACAGCCTACACCCATTCGCGATTCAGGATCGCACGCGGGTGGCCGTGCTTTCTCTCTGCTGCCGACGCCATTGCCCAGGTTCGACTTGACTTGAAATTCAAGTTAGTAAAGGTTCAGCGGGAAATTTGTCAAGTAAACAAAAACAAGAAGACTGTATGGCCAGTTTATATATTGCCTACGTATCTATGTCGCTCGTCCCAATTGTTATCGAATTGCTTTCTGTCTTATTCTATATTCTATGGCTCTGATCACAGTACTAGTACCCGAGCATTGAACAGTGAGCTGAGATTAGGCGTACAAAAACGAACCATGACGGCCTGGCACGATGGCTGAGGATTAGCAATGCTTACCCACCGCCTTTGCCTCTCCCCTTGCCTCAGACAAATAAAATTCTATGAACTTCAGGTCATACCATCGACACCTGGATTGTGCAAAATATACGGAATTTAGAGAAGGGGAAGAAAATCAATACTCAAGACGCCGACACCAGTCTTGAAATAAAACGGGGGAATGCTGCTATTGATAGCTTTTTCAGATAGAGTGATTGTGGGAAACATAATTCGAAACGCCGCCATGAAGGTACTGATTGAAGCTACTATCTGCGACTGCCTATCCGGCCAAACTAGGTATCCGGCCACTTGCCTAGTACAAGTCGGTGCAATGTATGATAGTCAAATTTGGTGGTTGCTGGTTGGACTATAACGTATGGGGACCTTGTATGTCAGATTTGAAGGTACGGGAAGGCGGCAATCAAACGTGATGGGAGTTTCGGGACAAAATGCCGAGCGTGGGACCATCATTTCTTATCCCGGCCGGCCCTCTCGCCCGTCTTTTCCTTATTGCTCCCCCAATTCTTCGCCGATTCCCAAGTGCGGGGGTCCGTTCTCATCCCATCGCTCGGGGCAATTGCCCCAGTACCATACTATACGTGAAAAACCTCTCACTCGTCTGCTTAATACTCGAAACAAACCTTGCCTTGATTTCAAGCGGCACAAACCGGGCACCACTGCAACGAGCCAACAATGTCTGCTAGGGACCTGGGATTTAACTCGGTCATTAAGAATACCTGATAATGCATAATTTCATATTGATCGCGCTTTTTAATGTCAGACTTCCCGTTCAAGGCTGGGTAACGTTGAAATCACCCAACTTGGTTGATGCATACAAATAAATTTTTTTGGAGGGGTAGTTGGGATATGGGTGACCTAGCTTGTTTACAGGTATGTCCTACCACATCCAGTTAAGGCATATGTATCTTTATTTGGGCCCTAAATACCCTCTGTCCTTTGCACGGTGTGAAATTTGCCCTGCACTTGATCCCAGTCATCCTCCTTGGCGGGCAACCGAAACAGTGGTGGTCCCTATACACATTATATTTGTAATTTGAGGGTATGTGACAATGTATTTCGATCTAATAAATGATTCAAGACACACTGGCATGGATAACACAAGTGCCAACGGACGATTTCGACGGGTGGCCGGATAGGCCGTTTTTGCTGTTTTTGGCATCCGCTCACAAAAGAATTCGCCCATGTCATGAAATGGTCATGTAAATTCGCTAAAAAATCTCAAATGACGCGCAGGGTGTATGCCTTCGATTAAGACCCTATATACTTGTATTAGTCGGGCCATGTGTATGGGCCCGTGGCGAGAAATGCTAAGGTGGCCGAGATCCCAGTCTCTGATAGTACATCTTAAATATTCAACCCTACAGCGAGTTTCAGGCCGAATAGCAAATAAAAAGGAGAGACATAATAATCGTGACGCTCAAAACGACGGATCGGTACGACTGAAATCACACAGGCTGACGTCTCTCTCTCGAAATAAAATAGAATAAAAACGACACGGTTATTGTTGGAAGCGAAGTGGCATTGAAAGCTGTGGAAATCTTCATACAGATAATGTTGTTGTGGGAGAAAATCGATGAGCCGGCGAGATGGCGTGGACTTTTAACACCGTGTCTTTATGCGCTTGGGCTTGTAGATGCTGTGAAGTCGATGGGATCGAGAAAGAAATGCGGGGCCATATAAGGTCAGTTAGTCTGCACATCCAGGCCACGTACTTTCCTATAGAACATGTCCGGCGCCACCGATACTGCTCTGCCAGTGTCGTTCCTCGGTGAATAGACTGAATCTAATCCACTTTCTGACGAACATCCTCATTGCCGTGATCATCTTCACCTTGATGATGGCGCATATAATTCACCGCATCTCACCAATGTATTTGACGTGCAAATTGGTTGCCGCTATCGACGAAGTTGAGAAAGCCTATCTCGGAGCCATCGGAGCCGGCGCGCTCTCTGCCTTCGATGCCAACATGGAGCTCAGACTGTCAAGGTGAGTCGATCCATAATAATATTCCATATATCCCGCTTGCTACCTGGCTGACCATAGACTACGGATTCAAGTCTCAAAGATTCGCGAGGCACACCTCCGCAATTCGTTGTCGATCCGGGCATTGTTTCGGGAATACTTCCAAGGCAGACCGCTGAAGATAGTTGGATGCATATGGGAGGATTGAACGTTGAAAACTGAAATTGAGGTATATTTTTCCTTCTTTCCTCCCGCGACGATCCATTAAACTAGGTTCGATCTTGACAGATATTGAAGGGAGGACAACTGAGCGAGCTGAATCCTCTTCGAGGTGGAACTGCAACACTGATGGTATCCCTTCGGCGACGCCAACGCTCGGGATGCAACGTCTGCAAATGCGGGACCCATGAGCGAAGGATTTCCACTGTTAACTGCTCGTGCTCGTTCGGCATCGTTATCACATTGTTATCGTTTTTGCTTCTTTGGAGATGTTGACGGATTAAAAGAAAATATGTGTCTCGGTGTACTTGAGCGTAGAATGGGTACTTATTCAATAGAACGCCTACACGACGCGGGCCCGCAGTCATAATGACCATAGAAATCAGAACAGATGCGGAGCACATCACAGAGTGCGTACAAAGATGTTCTCGCTCTCGATCGTGTTTGCGCTCGCGCTTCCGGTCCCGGCCTCGTTCCCGGTGATCTCGCGGCGGTGGGGGGCCGGGCTGGCGGAGTGCATCCATGTGGGCATACATGGGTGAAGGCTCGGAGTACGGACCAGGGACGGGGCCGGGCGGGCAGGGGGGCGGGGACGGGTAGAGCGGGGCCTGGGTGCGTGGGGGCATGTACGGGGCGTTGGGGTTGCCTTGTGGATTAGACTGGGGCGGGGGCTGGCGTGGGTAGGGTTCGCGATAGGGCTGGCCGTACGGTGGTTGTTGAGGGGGCCATGGCTGTTTTTGTGGAGGTGGTTGCTGCTGCTGTGGCTGTTGCTGAGGCCAGCGTTGAGGATCTTGTTTTGGTGGACGGCGGTCTGAGGGCGAATCTTGCAACAACGAGGCGACGTTCATGGCAGGGAGGGCGCGTGGACACGTGCTCCCAATTGGTTCGTCATTACCGCATTCCCACGATGCCCTTCTTGTCGTCCTGATCCGAACCTTCATGTGCTAAGTGCTAACTTTCCAAGTCGAGCTGCTCGAACACGCGCGAGTCTGCACCATTACTAGTGTCACCACTGTATCAAACGAGACACGAGTCAGTACTGATATACTAGAGCGTCTGCCAAGAAATTTAGAGAGACTAACTTGGCGAAAAGCAAATTATGTTTCTAGCTCCGCGTCGGCACCGTAACGGAGGTATGGAATGTGGAGTTCTTTCAACAGTCCAAAACCGGGGCTGGATCAACAAGTTCGAAGAGGGGGATCAAGACAACGATGTAGAAATAGAAACCGACTGTCATATTTTCGTGGCGAAAACACCTTGGATGGCTACCCGAAATATAACCCGGGGCCCGTATGATAAGCCGCACCGCTCGGTTCCCAAACCTTGCAATTTCGCCAAAATTTCGCTGAGGAGAAAAATGTTAGTCAAGGGATGGCATATGGCGGTTGCTGATAAAATTAACCCAGACTAAACAGTTTCCATCGATGACGACAACGAGGCACTGGTTTGTTCCTGGCGTCGGTGAGACAGTTAAGCCCGCGCTAAACTCAGCGTCAGCGGGAGAATCGCGAGTGCTCATGTAAGTGTAAGTCATGGGTTCAGTGAACGCGTCAATGATGTACTACAGCTTACAACATGCGAGGCACGAGCACCAAAACTGTTGTAGCGTCTGTCTACGAGAGACTAACTACAGCTTACAACTCCAACACGGCCCACACCACCCTGTCAGTCTTCCACGCGTCGAAATGGCTGGGGCTGGCTTCGTTCCTGCAGTGGGCTTGTTAGATGGCGGTGCCGCAGGCTTGCACCCTCCGGTGGGCCGGTCGGGTCTCTTTGGGCCTCCCGCCACCGGTTTGTCCCTGGCTGCTCTTGGTCGTCGGACCACGGGGCCTATACCTACAGGCAATAATTAAACGATCATATGGTACGCAGAGCCTGTGTCGCCTTCTTGCTAGCCGGCTTCCGAAAAGGAGCTTTCTAGATGATCTAAATCAATCAGCGGGATTCAGCATGGTTTACAGGCAATAATCAATTAAACGATCATATGACGGGGGTAAGACGGGGATAAGTATATCAATCAGCGGGGTTTACAGACAAACGCCCACAGGTATCTATCAAAGATGATCCAGATTGTTACTGATTGGGTTTAGCTTGAGTTTTTCCGGTGATGCTCAACAGCTATGCACAATTATAAAAACGGGGCCATCCGGTCATCTTGTGAATTCCCAAATTCCGCATGTCGAGCCTCCCTGAACTCAAAGCCTGCCTCTCCATCCTCCCCTCAGCGCTACCAACCTCCGGTAACACCACCATCAACGCCACCATCTTCGGTGTTCACTTTATGCTCGTCATCGCGGCAGGCATTGTCCACTACGCGTCCCCACCCCGTCTTACACGCGTCCTCGTCACCGCCATCGCCAGCGTCGAACAAATATATCTCGACGCGCTCGAACTTGGCGTGCTTTCCGCGTCTGATATCGACACGGCGGAGATGTTGTCTACGTACGTTGATCCTCTATTCCCTCATCGGTGTATTTATTTGGCATGCGGGTAGACTCCAACTCAAGGTCTCCAAAATACTCGAGACCTCCCTTCGAAACTCCCTCTCTCATTCCGGAACCCTGCGCGAATTTTTTGGGGGCCGCACGTTCACCCTCTTGCGTTTCATTCGCGAGGTGCGGGTGCTTGAAACTCACATTGAGGTACATATATCTTTCTTTTGATACCACACGCTGCTCGTCGACATCAATTTATTTTATTTTCAAGATATTGAAAGAAAACCAACTCCACGAAGACAACCTACACCCATACGTGATTCAGTGTCACACACGGGTGGCCGTGCTTTCTCTTCGCCGTCGACGCCGTTCCCCCGATTCGACTTGACTTGAAATTCAACTTAGTAAACTTGGTTCAAACGGGAAATTTGTAAAAAGAAGACTGTACGGCCTGTTTATATGTTGTCTACGTGTATATGTCGCTCGTCCCAATTGGAATCGAATTGCTTTGTGTATTATTCATTATTCTATGACTTCCTTCGGCCTGCATCTGGTATAATGAACTGAGGCGTGAGATTCGACAGAGCAAATTTCAGGGAAGCACGATCCGGCGGGACGGATGCTTTCATCTGTGCGTCGTGAAGAGCATCGATGGAACTGAAATGTCGTCGATCGTTAGTGAACAGTCACTATTGAACCGAACAAATGTGGTTCAAAATTAGCCAAGCGGCTTCTCACGCTAGACGGCGCATCTGAACCGAGGCTATGCGCAGCATCCAAATGCGAAATTTTTGTAGGACTAAGACTAAGACTAAACCTCCTACAGTTCGTGACAGGGTAATTGATGCAACAGGCTTTGTAACCGAATAGAGTAGGTTGTGTTGTTAACCGAACCTCTCTCGCTCTCTCTGTCTCTCTCCTGACAGGTTTTGCGACATCCAATTATAACCACCCGTGTATAAAGATCCGCCGAAAACTACCACGTCGCCCCAATCTCCGAAGCTTGTGAATTCTCGTGTTGTGAAATGCCCACCATCCCTGACGCACCCTTTTCCATGGTTGGCAACTCGGCGCTGCCAATCACCGCCACCACCACCATCCTCGCAGCTTTTATCACCCCTGCCGTCGCGGCAGCGACCATTCACTACGCGTCCCCCCAACGCCTAACGGAGGTCTTAATCGCCGCCTTGTCCAAGGCCGAGAACACATACATTGTCATTTACACTCGTCCGACAACTTCGTCCACTCTGTCCTTTTTTGCTCATTGGAGGATCGTCCCATGTAGTCGTGCCTCGTTCCATTGAAGCCGCTGTTGATTCCTGACCACATCTCCACGATTCTTCATGCTCGCGCCGGCCTATCTATTATTCATTCTTTGCTGTTATTCACTTACTGTTCCCGTGCCGCGCCGCTGATCTAGGACTCAGTGGCAGATAGGCGCTGTCCCTCGTCGCAGCTTCCCAAACGCCGATTCGCTGGATTATCTTGACATTAATTAATAATGAAGGCCCAGGCATCCCAAAGCGTGAGGCAGAAGAACGCTGGCTTAACATATATGTTCCCCAACGCCTATTTTGAAACTGGCCAAACCCGACAGCTGCGGGCGACAGGAACAGTAACCTGCCCAGTTACGCCCCTCAAACTCGGCATAAACCTAAAATAAATATGATTTACCGTTGTGACGACTGTCCGAGTAAATGGGGATTTATCCGAGTAAGGGCTAATTGTCCATTAGCGCTTCTCCCGCAGTAAAAGTGAAGACCATTTTTTCATAGTGGTGGGGTGGGGTGGATTGTAATGGTCAACAGCTATGAGCAAATTATAAAACGGGGCTATCTGGTGAGTCTAATACATCCCTACTCTCAAATCCACAGGTCAAGCCTGCCTCTCCATCCTCCCCTCGGCGCTGCCAGCCCCCGGCAACACCAACACCAACATCCTTATCCTCGTACTGGCCTTCGTGGCAGGCATTATGCACTACACGTCCCCTCCCCATCTTACACGCGTTTTGGTTGCCGCTATCGCCGACGTGGAGAAACTATATCTCGAGGCGCTCGAAACAGGTTTGCTCTCGCCGTCTGACATCGACACGGCGAAGATGTTGTCTACGTGCGCTCCTTGTACCCATCATTATTTTTACTTAATCGTTGGATAGCTTGCAACTCAAGGTTTCTAGGGTGCGCGAAGCCTCCCTGCGCAACTCCCTTTCTCACACCGGAACCCTCCGCGAATTTTTCGGGGGTCGTAAATTCACCCTCTTGCGATGCATTCGTGAGGTGCGGGTGCTCGAGACGCACATCGAGGTACGTCCTTCCCTCCCCTCTTCGTTGCACGGTTCCGCTTACTTTATTATCAAAGATATTGAAAGAATCCCAACTGCGCAAAGACAACCCCTTCGCGAATCGTGTTTGTCTCCGTCGTCGCCGCCATTCCCCCGATTCGACTTGACTTGAAATTCAAGTTGGTAAAGGTTCCAGGGGAAAATTGTCCATTAAAAAGGAAATAGAAAAAATAAACGTTGTACGGATTTTCATGTGTTTTCTACGCGCTCCCCCTAGTTGTTATGTATTATTCTATATTCTATGGCTCTGGCCACCTAGTACCCGAGCATTGAATAGTGAACTGAGATTCGACAGGGCAGCATGGCTCAAAATTAGCCGAACGTCACACGCTGTCCGAGTCGCCGACGCTGTCCAAGACGCCGACTTGACGCCGACACTGTCCAAGACGCCGAGCTGGGGATCTTTACCGCGTTTGGGACCGGTCCCGTCCCGTAAGCATCGCGCCGAATTGACGGTGAGAAGAAGCAGAGAACGTTTGGATCTGATATCGGAAGTCGCCAACGCTATCCAAGACGCCGACGCTGTCCAAGACGCCGAGCTGGGGATCTTTACCGCGTTTGGGACCGGTCCCGTCCCGTAAGCATCGCGCCGAATTGACGGTGAGAAGAAGCGGAGAACATTTGGATCTGATATAGGGAGCCTAGAGTTTCAATGAAGTGGCATAGAGTTAACGCCCTGCACCGCAGTACACGCTGATAAAAATAAGCACGAGATGCCCACTAATGCCAAGGGAGATCTCACCCACGTATAAAGATCCGCCAACACTACCATGTCGCTTCAATCCGACTCGCCCAAGCTTGTGAATTCTCGTCTTGTGAAATGCCTACCATCCCTGACGTACCCTTTTCCGTCGTCGGCGACTCAGCGTTGCCAATCACCGCCACCAGCATCATCCTCGCGGCTTTCGTCACCCCTGCCGTCGCGGCAGCAGCCATTCACTACGTGTCCCCCCAACGTCTAACGGAGGTCTTAATCGCTGCCTTGTCCAAGGCCGAGAACACATATGTCGATGTGCTCCAGATGGGCCTCCTTTCAGCCACCGAAACAGAAGTGCTGTATACGTACGTGCGCTAGCTCTCTACTTCACAGTTATCCACCGGTGTATTCATTTTCTTTTTCAACTGTCTGTCAGCCTGCAGCGCAAAGTCTCCGCCATCCACGTAGCGACCATGCGCGACTCGCTCTCGTGGAGGGCCGGCCTGCAAGGGTTCTTCAAAGGCCGTACCCTCACCGTGCTCAGTTGCATCCGCGAGGTCCAAGGGTTTGAGACACAAATCAAGGTAATATACCAGTGCTTGCACTTCACTTGATTTGATCCTCATTTCGTTTTCAAGATATTGAAGGAAGCCCACCTGCGCGAGAGCAATTTAAACCCGCTTTGCACACGGGCTGTTTCCCTGGACTTTCGCCGACGCTGCCATGGGGCCGGCCATGGTCCTGCTTACTAGTTATTCACAGCGCTGCATATGGTGTGAATATTCTCATTAGCTCTACTTTTGTTTTGTAAAACCTGTTTGTTATCAAGTTTGCTGTCTATATCATACGTTGTTCTTCGAGGACGAAGCCGCTCGAAATTTCTGCCCGCCGTACGTACCTTTGGCCTTTCACTGCACCCGTGAGGGGCGGGTGGTGAGGAGGTATATTCAATTCACCGACACATAAATCGCCGTAGGCATTGATGGAACGGAAATTTAAATACATTACATTCACGGTAACCGTTAAACTGAGCGGAATGTGGTTCAAAACTAGCCAGTCCTACGCTGTCGGATGTGATCGAGTCTGTGACTACCGCGGTCGTCACACTCACAGAAACGTGGGTTCTAAGAAAACGTCATCAATCATACTCTAACGCTATCATTTTTGCTCTTAGTGGTTGGCCGGTGGTATCTTGTCGGCCGGAAGCCATTCAAATTTACCGCATCTTACTTGATCTTGACGTTACTCCCGATTCACAGCGCCGTTCTTGATCACCCGAGATGCCTCCCTGTTATCACCCACACTTAACCCACACTACCAAAAGATGGCGCTGATTCTGGAGCGAATCGAAAACCGTTTTCTAGATACACTTGATCGAGCGGCCATCGAACATTCTCCCAGCTTCCTACAGTGTCTGGACATCCCACGTTTGCGAGATCTAGTGCTCTCGCCCTGTTGTCACACCGTATTACACCGTTTCGATTTTATGCCTCACATTTTTTTTTTGATGAGGGTCAGTTTGGGCGCTGTAAATATTTGACGAAAGTGCTGAGCCAACGGGATCTGCCAAACCTTCCCACGGTTGAAAATAGAATGTGTGCACCCCTATGTCATCATCCTCGTACCACCGGCATGTTTAATCCAGAGATGGGTGAGTACCATCATGATTATTTCGGACTATTTATAGTGTAGCCTCCTTGGTCGGGAAGTGAGGAATTGCATCCAAACATCATCGACCCATGTTCTCAGCACTCAGGATGCTCACCTCAAACATCGGCCCGCGACAGCTTTCCGTGATTCTATCGGTGTGCATCATGATTACCTGCAGCAAATCCGGTTTGCCGCTGTTGTTCAAGAATTGAAAGGCAAGCGCTTCAAGCCAGTACCAGGGCTGTCGACGAATTTGCGGCCAATAGCTCGTGTGGGATCAAACACACTGCCGAGGGAAATTGAACCACCCAAAAAAAAAATTCCAATACGTGTTACATCGCGACTTAGCTTTTGGCTTTATCGGCAATGAGATTCTCACCAACCGCCTGAAATAGAGGCATGCGAGGGAGCGGTGGGGACAGCCCTTTTGCTAGAAACCGACCCACCAGGCAGAAGTAAAGAGTGTGGGCAAAAGATCTGTGTGCATCCAATCCGCGATTAATATCAGGTGTCATGCGAGGACAATGGGCAGATGCTCAGATGCGAGCGCATGTATCCAGCGCAGCATGGAAAGGTCGCATGTGCTCCCTGACACACTAGAGAAAGAGGGCTGGCTCGTACTTTGCTGAATTAATTTGCTCTGTTGACGCCTCGAGTCGCTGAATCTCAGCTCATAAATCCAAATGAAGCCATAGAATAATACAGAAAGCAATTTGATAACAATTAGGAGGAGGATCGCGACACAACATATCAAACAATATTCCCCCCCACCCTTTAAAGAATGGAACTCGGGTAACGGCGTCGGCGAAGTGAAACCACCCGCGAGCAATTCGCAAATGGGTGTAAATTGGCTTCGCGCAGCTGGGCTTCTTTCAAGATCTTTCAAACAGGCTTGGTTTGAGCGTATCATATCAAAAGGCGGATATATGTACCTCGATATGCCTCGCGAGTTCATGCACCTCGCGGATGCAGCGGACGAGGGTGAAAGTGCGACCGGTAAAAAATTCGCGGAACGTTGAACCAAGAGCCAGGGAGTTGCGGAGGGTCCCTTCACGAATGGCGGAGGCTTTGAGCTCGAGTCTATCGACATGTCAAACAAATACATCGGCGAGGGGAGGGGATCAACCCACGTAGATACAGTCACCGCGAAATTAAATGCAGGACCCCATTTGGAAATTGCCATCAAAAGGAGTCCTTTTCACCGTTGGCCTTATGCTTTCAAACTGTCCCATTTCCTCACTTGTTATCGAATTGCTTTCTATTATTCTAAAGCTATGGTTTCCGTTTGGCTGTTGATCACATACTTGAGCATTAAACAGTGGACCGAGATTCAGCGAGGCGGCGCGAGAGTCGGTTAAGTGGATTAATTCATTGAAACACAAGCGGGCGGGTTCAAAGCGAGTTTGTTGCAGGAGCTGAAATAGTAGTAATTTAAACTCATGTTGAACCGTGGTTCAAAATCAGCCGAGAGTCCCACACTGTCCGAGTCGACTCGCCGCAAGAGGTGAGCGAACATTCTCCATTAAACTGGGACCTCTTTGACAAGCCCCCCAATTAGAAAGTCCGAAAATGGCCGACCCACTTTCAATGGTCTCATTCCTGGACTTTTCATTGTAGTCTCAAATCTCGCAGTGATAGCCCTGAAATTTTGCAAGCCCTCCCATCTATCCATAGTGTACACCTACTTAGCAGCTCAGAATATCCAATTTTTTTCAGTGGCAAGCATGGCAGATTTTTACAACATTTTGATGGTGCCATCGGCAAAAAAGTTGCGAGTGACGTTGTGGGAATGACCTTTCAGGAAAGAGTCGGCCGGATGGCCCGCTTGCCCGTTTTGCGCACATTATTACGCCCCCAAGGCCGCACACTCAGTTTCATCCACGAGTTCCAAGGGTTTGGGACACACATCGAGGTAATATACCAGGCTTGCACTTCACTCAATTTAATCCTCATTTTCGTTTTCAAGATACTGAAGGAAGCCCACCTGCGCGAGGGCAATTGAGACCCGCTTTGCAATGGATATCCTGCATTCACAGCGCTGAATATAAACTGAATAATCTCATTAGGCGCCGAGCTCTAATTTTGTTTTGTAAAACCTGTGTGTTGTCAAAACTGCTGTGTGTATCATACATTGTTCTCGAGGTCGCTCGAATTTCCGCCCGCCACTTACCTTCAACTTTTCGCTACAGCCGTGAGGTGCAGGTGGTTAAGAGGAATATTCAATTCACCAGCACGTGGACTGCCGTAGGCATTGATGGAACGGAATTTAAATACATTACATTCATGGTGACCGTTAAAACTGAGCGGGATGTGGTTCAAAATTAGTAGCCGTCTCACACTGATGGAGTCTGTGACCACCGCGGTCGTCACACTCACAGAAATGCGGGTTCTAAAGAAAACGTCAATCATACTTTCACGCTGTCATTTGTGCTCCACGGTCGGTGGTGTAATTTAGCGCATTAGTGGCCCTGCAGCATTTTTTTACTCCCATTCACTGCCGGGTCCCACGCTTCGGTGCAGCGCCTTGGAAAGTTTCTTGACCACACGGGCTGCCTCCCTGTTACATATCATTATCAAAAGATTGCGTTGACTCTGGAGCGAATCGAAGACCTTTCTCTAGACACATCAATCATTTTTTACCCAGCTGAGATCACTCCACATTTTTTATATTTAGGGTTCTCGCCCTGTTGCTGCACCGCAGTTTCGCTTATGCCTCGCATTTTATTTTGATGAGGGCCAATTTGGGCGTTGTAAATTAATTGAAATGCTCAGGCGCTAAGCAGCCAGCGGGATCTACCGAACCTTCCCACGGTTGAAAATAGAACGTGTGCACCCCTCGGAACCGTCCAAATACCACCGGACGCATGTTTAATCCAGAGATGGGTGGGAACACTCTGTAACAGTGCAAATTGGTCATGAAGTGAAGAATTGGATCTTGGACGCTCACCTCAAATCTCGGCGCGCTGCAGCTTTCCGTACAATCTACTTATCGTGCTGCACCACGATTACCTCTGTTTTGTTGAACTCCTATAGAAAAATTAATCAGAACGAAGCACTGAGATGAAAGAAAACAGCAACCGAATTCTTTCTACACGCGCGAGTCAGCGCCATTTCTAGTGTCACTATATCAAACGAGACACAAGTCAGTACTGATACTAGAGCGCCTGCCAAGAAATTAAGGCTCCGACCGTTTCCGTTTATAAACGTTTTCAACAGCTCTCAAGAATCCATCACTTACCGCGGCTTGGAGGTCGTTTTCTGATGCAGAATTCTGAGCCAGCGAGGCTGATAAAAAGTGTTTGAAACCCACGCTGGTCACGGAGCACGGAGCCACTCACCGACAGGCAGGATCCTCCGCGTTTTGATGGCGGCCGGCCTTCTCGGTAAAGACTTGCCCGCATTCCGCCCTTATCCCGCCTTCACGAACATCTTGGTACACTTTGGGTCAACAGATAGCGATCAAGTTCTTGTATGCGTGTTCAGAATGGTCAAAACACTAGCTTTGACCCTTCCACACAGGTGCGAGTCAACTGTTCTAAAAAATACCATTTATAAACGGTTTAAAACGGTTTAAACTGTTTATATACCATTTCCGTTTAGTTTGCCCGGGTCCAGAAACGAACTAAACGGTTGGAGCCTTACAGGAAATTTAGAGAGACGAACTTGGCGAAAAGCAAATTATATTGCTAGCTCCGCATCGGCACCGTAACGGGGGTTGAATCAAGAATGGAATGGAGTTCCTTCAACAGCCCAAAACCGGGGTTGGATCAACAAATTCA
This sequence comes from Mycena leptocephala, assembly GCA_029378395.1. NCBI lineage: Eukaryota > Fungi > Basidiomycota > Agaricomycetes > Agaricales > Mycenaceae > Mycena > Mycena leptocephala. The sequence continues at coordinate 16,795 of JARJLF010002898.1, forward strand.
AAGAGCGGGATCAAGACAACACCAAGAGTGAACCAAGTCAGCATCAGAAACGACGGTACGGCGCCGGTTAGATCAACAAATAGAAACCGACCGACATATTATTTTCGTGGCGAAAACACACCTTGGATGGCTACCCGAAATATATCTCGGGGCCCGTATGATAAGCCGCACCGATCGGTTCCCAAACCTTGTGTACGTACAATCGGCACGCTCAAGCCAGATTCAGAAGGTAGAGAAAGGTCCGACAAAGCGATCCGCCTTTCCACGTTTGCCTGCGGGTCCGTTTCTATGTTCACTTCGTCGCAATATGTTCATTTGGTCGCAATTCTGCTCGCCACGGAGGGGACCACTGCTTGGACGATGTTCTGGTCCACGATTCGGACTTTTGATTACTTGACTGCCAAAGACAGCCAAATCACGAGGCCATATTTGCTTTCCGAATCACGAAGTAGGTGGGTGGACCGGGTACTTTCTTGTAGACTCGGACTGCCATCATCTCACCGGGGGGGGGGGGTGTATAACGAAGTGATCAGCCTGCGCCGATTGGTTCCATCATCGGGAAGAAGTGGTGGTGGACTATCATTTCCGTGATTATCATCTTACTTCTTCTCTGTTAACTAGCTAGCTGTTTAGCTGATTAGCTAGCCGGCGGCGGTGGTGGCTGGTGGGGATTAACTTCACGCCTCAGATCAATAAACTCATAATAATCGTTCCCAGGAAGATAAGCGCCCGATAAGCACTCGCAACGAGAAGACCAGGATACCTCGGTGACACGATTCCAATAAAACGAAATCGTTAACGCTGCCTTGAGAAACGAAAGTAGCGCTGGCTTCAGCATCCCGGGGCGAACCACAGTCCACTGCATGCGCGGGCCCCAATAAGCGCCACGTTGCGTCAAATCTATTCTAGGTTGTGAAGAACCACTTCGCACTGTAACTGATTGAGCTTGGAGAGGGGGATTTCGGTGATGGTCAACAGCTATATGCAAATTATAAAACGGGCTCATCCGGTCATCTTGTGCATTCCCAAATTCCTCATGTCGAGCCTCCCTGAACTCGAAGCCTGCCTCTCCATTCTCTCTTCGGCGCTGCCAGCTCCCGGCAACACCGCTGTCCTCTTCATCCTCGTTGGCCTCGTCGCGGCAGGCATTGTCCACTACGCGTCCCCACTCCGTCTCACACGCGTCCTCGTCACCGCCATCGCCAACGTCGAAAAAATATATCTCGACGCGCTCGAACTTGGCGTGCTTTCCGCGTCCGACATCGACACGGCGGAGATGTTGTCCACGTACGTTGATCCTCTATTCCCTCATCCGTGTATTTATTTGGCATGCGGGTAGACTCCAACTCAAAGTCTCGAAAATACGCGAGACCTCCCTCCGAAACTCCCTCTCTCACTCCGGAACCGTCCGCGAATTTTTCGGGGGCCGCACGTTCAGCCTCCTCGGGTGCATCCGCGAGGTGCGAGCGCTTGAAACTCACATTGAGGTACACATATCTTCCTTTTAACTACGCGCTCCTTGCTAACATATTTTTTTACAGATCTTGAAGGAAAACCAACTGCGCGAAGACAGCTCACACCCACTCCTGAATCGCGTACGTGCGGTTTCTCTTCGCCGCCGCCATTCCTGATTCCACTTGACCCGAAATTTAAGTAAAAGTTTGTAAAAGTTCAAACGGGAAATTCGTAAATTTTCGTAAAAAAAGAAGACTGTACGGCCTGTTTATATGTTGTCTACGTGTATATGTCGCTCGTCCCAATTGTTATCCAATTGCTTTGTGTATTATTTTAAATCTCTGATTGCCTTCGGCCTGCGTCTGGCATTGAACTGAGATCCAGCGACCGACAGCGAGAGCCAACGGAGAAAATTAATTCAATAAAGCACGAGTCGGCGGGGTGATTTGTTGAGCCGATCGTTAACGAACGAATGTGGTTCAAAATTAGGCGAGAGTCCCACGCTGTCCGATTCGAATCATTCCGATCTTTACCGGTCTTGTCATGGCGTTTCTTTTTCACAACTTCCATCTCCACTGGTCGAATGGTGCCTCCTTTGGGTCTTCGGCCTTCAGTCGCTGCAATGTTCCCCGAATTCCTGGCCCCACCACTACCAGTAGATGTGCCCCGACGTGTCGATGACCATTGAACACTTTCGCAAAAGTTTGATCCTAGTACTGCGACCGGAGTACCATCTCCGCGGTTCTGGTGTCTTTTCGCTCGGTCTATTATCTATCATTGTTAAATGACCGACGGGAAATCTACATTGGCTGTCGCTAGCGAGCAGGCGTAGTGATTGATCGGGGATTGCATATCCTCCACAATCCTCACGATTAATAAAGTGCCGCGGCAACTAAACCTTCTCCGATACTCCCGGCTGTCGTCCTGAGTGCGGAACCGACAGATCACCGAAAGGTAGCGCGGGTTTCAGAATCTCTGCCGGTGAAGAAGTGACTATCGTTATTTTTGCTGGTACTGGAAGTCGAATCCGTTAACCTTGACCTATTTTGCGACATCCTTCCAATAATTGGGGCCTGGGGCTCTCTTTGGGCCCAAACTGATGATGTTCACTTGGCTTCGGTGTCATACCACGGAGAACGGGTGCTCCCGCTAAGGCGCCAGTGACAAGATGGTGCTCCCGCTGAGGCGCAGTGATCTTCCGGCAAAAGCATCAATGATTCATTAAGATACCACCACTGAACCCCGTGATAAGTACCACCTAGCGTCAAATTCAGGCATGTCCCGGCATTCAAATTAAGAATAGGTTTTTATAATGTGCACTGCTGTTTCTTGGATTGCGGTATAAAAACGGGGCTATCTCGTGAGTCTACTTATTCCCAAATTCCTCATGTCGAGCCTTCCTGAATTTGAAGCCTGTCTCTACGTCTTCCCTTTGGCGCCGTTAGCCCTCAGCGGCACCACCACAAACACCACTATCCTCTTCATCCTCGTTGTCCTCGTCGCGGCAGGCATTATTCACCATGCGTCCCCACTCCGTCTTACACGTGTCCTCGTCATCGCCACTGCCAACCTGGAGAAAATATATCTTGAGGCGCTCGAAACGGGTTTGCTTTCCGCGTCTGATATTGACACCGCGGAAATGTTGTCTTCGTGCGTTCCTTTCCCTTTATTCCCTTCTTTAATTTAATTTAATCTCAACGACCGGTCAGTCTGCAACTCAAGGTCTCCAAAATACGCGAATCCTCCCTGCACAACTCTCTCTCACTCCGGAACCTTGCGCGATTTTTTTTGGGGGCCGTACATTCACCCTCCTCCGCTGCATCCACGAGGTGCGCGCGCTTGAAACTCACCTCGAGGTGCATATAATCTTCCTTTTAACCACTCGCTGCTCGTTGACATCAATATATTTTATTTTTAAGATCTTGAAAGAAAACCAACTCCGCGAAGACAACCTATACCCCTTCGCGAATCGCGCGCGTGCGGTTTGTCTCCGCCATCGCCGCCATTCCCCCGATTCGACTTGACTTGAAATTCAAGTAAACTTGGTTCAAACGGGAAATTTGTGAATTTTTTAAAAGAAGAAGATTATATGGCTTGTTTATATGTTGTCTCCGCGTATATGTCACTATGCTAAATCTATGAATTCCTTCGGCCTGGCATTGAACTGAGATTCAGCGACTGACAACGAGAGCCAACGGAGCAAATTGATTCAATAAAACACGAGCCGGCGGGGTGATTTGTTGAGCCAGTCGTTAAATTCATTGAACCGAACGAATGTGGTTCAAAATTAGGCGAGAATCCCACGCTGTCCAATTCGGATCATTCCGATCTTTGCCTTTGCATTCCCCCTTATCCAACCTCATCGAATGGTGCCTCCTTTGGGGCTTCGGCCTTCCGTCGCTGCAATGTTCCTTGAATTTTTGACTCCACCACTAATAGTAGACGATTTCCGTATCCCAAATTTCCTCTTCGTGTCGATGACCACTTTCGCAGATGTTTCATCCTGCGATTCGGCCGCACACCCTAGTATTGATAACTAAGAAATATCCACTGCGAGCTGACCCTCATGATTATGGAGCGCATTCAAAAAATTAAAATAAAAGTGCAGTGGCTGTATGATCGTGATGCGGCTTCAGTAGGCGCTGCACCGCATACTACGTGTCCCCGCTACTGCCAACTCTCAGGCGGGCCAAACCAAGACAGCGGGCCTGCTGCCAGGGTAGACCGCCACGGACAATAGCGGCTCAACCACGCCCCCACCAACTAACATACCAGCCACGCCCCTCAAAAACACAGATACAGGAGCGACGTGGCTTCAATAGGCGCTTCACCTCGTCTGTGCGTCCCTCCCAATCTCAAGGCCCCCAAACGCCGATTGGCGAGCTCCGTACCCTTATGTAAAGGGAACTTCACAGGAAACCGTACCCTGGGAATTGTACTACCCTCATGTCATGAAGTTCCCTTCATGAAACTGTACCCTTATGTAAAGGGAACTTCACAGGAAACCGTACCCTGGGAATTGTACTACCCGCATGTCATGAAGTTCCCTTCATGAAACTGTACCCTTATGTAAAGGGAACTTCACAGGAATCCGTATCCTGTGTACTACCCTCATGTCATGAAGTTCCCTTCATGAAACCGTACCCTTATGTAAAGGGAACTTAACAGGAAACCGTACCCTGGGAATTGTACTACCCACATGTCATGCAGTTCCCTTCATGAAACCGTACCCTTATGTAAAGGGAACTTCACAGGAATCCGTACCGTGGGAATTGTACTACCCTCATGTCATGAAGTTCCCTTCATGAAACCGTACCCTTATGTAAAGGGAACTTTACAGGAATCCGTACCCTGGGAATTGTACTACCCACATGTCATGCAGTTCCCTTCATGAAACCGTACCCTTATGTAAAGGGAACTTCACAGGAATCCGTACCCTGGGAATTGTACTACCCTCATGTCATGAAGTTCCCTTCATGAAACCGTACCCTTATGTAAAGGGAACTTCACAGGAATCCGTACCCTGAGAATTGTACTACCCTCATGTCATGAAGTTCCCTTCATGAAACCGTACCCTTATGTAAAGGGAACTTCACAGGAATCCGTACCCTGAGAATTGTACTACCCTCATGTCATGAAGTTCCCTTCATGAAACCGTATCCTCAAGTAATGGGAAGGGGAACCAGGGAACCGTACCTTATGTTGCCCAAATACGATTGGCTGGCTTCTTATAACTAGAGATCCGCTGAAAGCGCCAAATGCTCGCGAACAAGATCGAAGTGTAATCAGATTCGCGCTTGCACTTCTCTGTTTCGTTCAATTTTTTTCCCTCATCGTTTGGGCAGAATCCGACATCATTAATCGAACGGCGCCATCAAGGTGCGTTTTTTGGTGCTATTTCCATCGCGATAGATGAAGAATTGAACATTTTTGTTTGAAGGCATTCTTTCCCTCAAGGGCCGCCAGCCACTGCGAGCACCGTTTGTCCTTGTTTTCTGCAAAATCTATCCTTCAGACTCTGCCTCCCGTACGTGTTAAGGTACAATTGCTTCGCTTCGCTCGCAATTATAGCTTGGTGTCAACCGCTTTAATTCCCATGCCTATCTCAGACTGGACGTCACACTGTAATTCCAACACATGCTGTGCTGGACGGCTTACCGTGTCTCACCGACGCGTAACTTACCGCAGCCGGTTCCGAGTTTTTCTCTTACCGCAGATTTATAACTCCGAAGTCCTTGTGTTCCTCATAGCCGCCTGACAGCGCCTGCGGTGCATCGCCTCGTAACAGGTTTTGTTACCTCATATAGCCATTTAACCGAACCTCTCTCGTCTCTCTCTGTCTCTCTCCTGACAGGTTTTGCGACATCCAATTATAGCCCTCACCATGCATAAATATTAAAGGTCCGCCGAAAACCACCATGTCGCCCCAATCTCCTAAGAGGCTTGTGAATTCTTGCGTTGTGAAATGCCCACCATCCCTGACGCACCCTTTTCCATGGTCGCCAACTCAGCGCTGCCAATGACCGCCACCAGCACCATCCTCGCGGCTTTTATCACGCCTGCCGTCGCGGCAGCGACCATTCACTACGTGTCCCCCAACGTCTAACGGAGGTCTTAATCGCTGCCTTGTCCAAGGCCGAGAACACATACATCGATGTGCTCCAGATGGGCCTCCTTTCAGTCACTGAAACAGAAGCGCTGTATACGTACGTGCGCTCGCTCTCTATTTCGCGGTTATCCACTGGTGTGTTAAATTCGTTTTTTCAACTGTCCGTCAGCCTGCAGCGCAAAGTCTCCGCCATCCACGTAGCGACCATGCGCGACTCCCTCTCGTGGTGGGCCGGCCTGCGGGCATTGCTCAAAGGCCGTACACTCACCGTGCTCAGTTGCATCCACGAGGTCCAAGGGTTTGAGACGCACATCAAGGTAATATACCAGTGCTTGCACTTCACTCAATTTAATCCCCATTTTCGTTTTCAAGATATTGAAGGAAGCCCACCTGCGCCAGAGCAATTTAAACCCGCTTTGCACACGGGCAGTTTCCCTGGACCTTCGCCGACGCTGCCATGGGGCCGGCCATGGTCCTGCTTACTAGTCATTCACTGCTGCATATGGCGTGATTAGGCACCGAGCTCTACTTTTGTTTTTTAAAACCTATTTGTTATCACCATTGCTGTCTGTATCATACATCGTTCTTCGAGGACGAAGCCGCTCAAAATTTCCGCCTGCTGTACTTACCTTCGGCCTTTCACTGCAGCCGTGAAGGGCGGGTGGCTAAGAGGAATATTCAATTCACCAACACATAAATCGTCGTAGGAACGGAAATTTAAATGCATTACATTCACGGTGACCGTTAAACTGAGCGGAATATGGTTCAAAATTAGCTGTCCCACGCTGTCGGATGTGATCGAGTCTGTGACCACCGCGGTCGTCACACTCACAGAAACGTGGGTTCTAAAGAGAAAACGTCAATCATACTTTCACGCTGTCATTCACACCGATGATCACCAAATTTAGTGTGGCCGGACGTTCAACTCCAAATGCCAACTTTGGAGTTACACAAAAACCGGGCCGAAAGTCAATCTGTTATTAGTGAATTAGGTACATCTGAAATTGTAATCTAAACTGCAAGAATAAAATTAGGTTTTGGACAGGCTGAAATGGGGCTGAAATCCCAGGAGTCAGATTGCAAAACAAATGCACCGAAATTGTAAACCGAAACTTACCGTTTCGGTACAAAAAAAAGGTGCATCCGAAACCTAGTATTTCAGGTGTGCTGAAATGGGTACTGAAATTCCAGCTTTCATAACGCATTCCAGTGTAACTGAAATCATAGTTTTCGGTTTACATTTCAGCTGGAGCTGATATGCAAATCGAAACTATTACTTTTGGTCAAGCTAATATTCGGTCGGCGGATGATCCGCCACTCGTCCGCAGATGATCTGCCGCTCATCCGCAGAGGGTCTGCAGCTCAGGTGCAGATGGTCGCCCTAATGACCTCCTTCATACTACTACCTTTTATGCCTCGAATTTTATTGTGATGATTTTTTGAATGAAAGTGCTGAGCCAACGGGATCTGCCGAACCTTCCCACGGTTGAAAATAGAATGTGTGCACTCCTATGTCATCGTCCTCGGAACCGTCCAAATACCACCGGACGCATGTTTAATTCAAAGATGGGTAGTATTCTTTCGGACTTTGTAATAGTGTAACTTCCTTGGTCGTGAAGTGAAGAATTACGTCCAAACATCATTGACCTATGTTCTCAGCACTCAGGATGCTCATATGGGCGATATACTGTATAAAAATTACCTCGTGTTTACAGGGTTTTTGAAAACAACTTACAACCATTGTCCTCGGCCTGGGTGACAACTTTCAAGGGTGGTTGACATCTTGAGATCTGGATTACATCTGTGGCCCGTTCACAACTGGTAAATATTGTATATATTTGGTTATAGTTAGGCTATCGGCAATACCCAGCGGGATCAATATTTTGTGCAAATTGGATCCCTGCATCTGTGAAATGGCTCCGTATAATATATTTCTGACTTAGATTGGACATACCCACCTTCTAGGCGCGACTCGGCCATTTTGTCATTCAGCGTGATGAAAAGACACTTATTGCCTTCATTGTCATTGCCATTTTCCTTTGCTGCGGAGGAGTTCGTTGATGGCTCTAGATATAGAGCCCAGACATTCATTAGATTAATACACATCTTCTGGTCCATGATTTGGGTAGGTTTTACTCCTGGAATTGTCCAGAACCAACTGATTTCCGTTTCTGGATTTCGGCAGAGCCAGCCCATCAATGTTCTGATGAATCACATCAGAATCTCACCAGTTTATCTCGGTGAAGTCGCTCAGATGTAAGCTGTTATGCAGTAATGAATTACAAGTTGAACTCAACGTAGGACATGCAACCCAGAATATAAGATTTTTCAACTGGGACAGATGTGAGCATTTTTATGTTTCAATTGTAAGTTGTATTCAAAAACCCTGTGTGCTGTCCACAGTTGTCAGCAAATAATTTTTATACATATGTGCCGTAGGCTCGCCTTAAAAATCGACCCGCTGGAGCTTTCCGTGAATCTATCGGGATGCACCATGATTACCTCCGATATGTTCCTGTAGAAAAGGTATGATCAGAACACAGCCCTCGGAGAGAAAAGAGCAACCGAATACTTGTGCACGTTTTGGTACTCCACACAGATACGGTTTGCCGCTCTTGTTCAAGATTTGAAATGCAAGCGCTTCAATCCGGCACCTGGGCTGTCGTTGAATTTGCAGCCAATAGTTCGGTTGGGATCAAACACACTGCCGAGTGGAATGGAACCATCAAAAAAAAGAAGTATCTTTTCCGAAACGTGTTAGTCGTATCCATTGCCACTTGGCTTTTGGCTTTATCAGCGATGAGATTCTCACTCGTCGTCTGAAATGGAGGCATGCGAGGGAGCGGTGGGGACGCAGCCTTTCACTAGAAACCGACCCAACAGACGAAAGGAAAGAGTGTGGGCAGAAGATCTGTGTGCATCCAATCCACGAATAATATCAGGTGTCATGCGAGGACAATGTGCAGATGCTCAGACGCGGGCGCATGTATCCAGCGCAGCATGGAAAGGTCGCATGTTCTCCCTGACACACTAGAGCAAGAGGCCGGGCTCGTGCTTTGCTGAATTAATTTGCTCTGTTGACTCTCACGCTGCCTCGAGTCGCTGAATTTCAGTTCATAAATCCAAATGAAGCCATAGAATAACACAGAAAGCAATTCGATAACAACTGGGAGGACGGACATTGTAGATAACATATAACCGGCACACACAATCTTCCTCCCCCCTTCAAAGAATGGAACTTGGGTAACGGCGTCGGCGAAGTGAAACCACCCGCGCGCGATTCGCAAATGGGTGTAAGTTGTCTCCGCGGAGTCGGGCTTCTTTCAAGATCTTTCAAACAGACTTGGTTTAACGACCTGAACGCATCGCATCAAAAGGTGGATATACGCACCTCGATGTGCGTCTCGAGTGCTCGCACCTCGCGGATGCAAAGGAGGAGGGTGAAAGTGCGGCCAGCAAAAAATTCGCGGAACGTTGAACCAAGAGACAGGGAGTTGCGGAGGGTCCCTTCGCGAATGGCGGAGGCTTTGAGCTCAAGCCTATCCACATCTCAGATAAATTAATCGACGAGGGGAATGGGGATCAACCCACGTAGGTAACATCTCCGCTGTGTGGACGTCCGACGCCGAGAGCAAGCCGGTCTCCAGCGCCTCGAGATAGGTTTTCTCGGTCGCAACAATGGCGGCCACCAAAACACGCGCGAGGCGCATC
>JARJLF010002899.1:0-26547 GCA_029378395.1 Mycena leptocephala
AATCTTTGCGGTGAGGTAGCAGTTGAAGAGCGTTGAAGCCTGGGCAACAGTGTGGACCCCATATCACGCTTGAGTTTCTATATGTATCTATGGTCACTTTGAGAGAGTGGTTATTTTGCTCACTTAAGTATTTCTCTGTTCGCGCGAGGTCAAAAGTTCAATTCCCGCCAGAAGCAGTTCAATTAATTTAATTTAATGTGTAAATAAAAGTAGTCAGTAAAAATATGTTATCACAGGTCTGTTCATTAGAAATTGTAACTAAAGTCAATAGAAACTTGAAGCAAAGAGTGCAACAACAATAAATTTTTCCGACGGACTGCTGGTAAACTACAGAGTTCTACAGAAGAACTACAGGCCAACTACAGAGACTACGTAAACTGGCCTGGACTACACAGAACTACACAGGTGGTACCTTAAACTACAGAGACTATACCAACTACGTAGAACTGCGTAGCACACCCAGGTTTTGCTGATGAAGAGCGTACCTCTCGTTCTCGTGCATCAAGATTCAGGAATCCAGTCCCCACCGACAGCCCCGCGCGCGCCGTCCGAGGTCCGTTGCCTGCTAGATCGCGGAATCCAGACCTGGTCATGGATCTCCCGGCGCCCCCACGCGCAGCTTGGCCTTGACATCAAGCCGGCGGTCCTTGGGACCTGAGAGCACGGCCAGCGAAGGCAGAGACGTGCACGTCTTGGTGGGAACACGCATCTCCTCCATCTTTCCCTGCAGCGCCCCATATGCCGGCCATTGACTATGGGACGACCCTGCCTCGGCACGAGCGCAGGGTGGTAGGTAGCTGTCCGTCCACTGGATGTGCGCGTACGTCGAGTAAAGTGCAGGACAGCGGGAACACAATCTCATTGGCGAGCGAGCATCAGCGTCACCCACCATCTCCACCTCTGCTTCTCCCACTGCGCTCATCCTCTCCCTGCGCCCCTCTCCGCGCTTTCTCCGCCACAGCTATCCAACAAATGCACACCTACGCCGACGAAAGCACTGCCTCGTGCTCTTTCTTTCCTCTTCTGCACCGCAGCCAGACACCACGCCGTATCCGCGCGCTTGGATTTGGAGCTCCAGATCCACCCTCACGCTTCCCATACTTACACTTGGGCGAGCACGCCTTCTGCCTAGGCAGGGGTGGGGGCGCGACAGTCACAGCGGTACACCTCGACGTCCTCAGGTGGGATCAATACATTCTCCTCGGCAGGGAAGGGCGCATATTAGGGCATCCGGCAGGAGAGCATTGGTGGCGATCGGCGGGGACGAAGCCCACCGAGATCAGGGGAAAGAGACTTCGATCGAGAGGCAAAGACCCCCGCCGATGTGGAGGAGTAAACGAGTAGATACCCAGCACATATGCCTGCGAGCGGTGTCCCTGACTCCCGCGCCTCTTTCACCTTCATCTCCGTCCCAATCTTCCCCGGATCCGCGCGAGCAGCCGAGAATCCACGCGCGGACGGCACGAGCGGGCAAGGCGCACCACATCGCCAACGGAAACGACGCCCACCGACGCCCAACTAATTCATTAGCTCCACTTAAGTTGTTGTCGGTCCAGACCGAATCAAGACTTAAGATGTCGTAGGACTCAAGTCATGGTTAGTACACTGTAGAACCCTATATATACGCTGCATACCTACCTTACTCAGAACTTAAGTTGTCTCGGAACTTAAGCACTGCGTTCAGTGGGGTCGTCTGCACAAGCGATGTGCGACCCCCGTCTGCAGAGGTCTGCAGACTTGGACGTCGGCACACCATGCCGACCCACCTGGACGTAAGTAGGCCATCTGTTTCCTCGTCTCAACGCCTATCTGGGGGCCCTGGGGCATGCGGAAGGCATCATTAATTGACAGGGCGATCTCGTTGCGGACACACAAATTAAAAGACACAGCATTTCTTTCTAAATTAGGAGAAAACTCCGAAAATGCACAGCGCAAAAACGAGTTGCAACATTGAGAAATAATGTGCCTTAGTTCTAGAAGAGCTAATACACACATTCTATTATTTTCTGAGGTATCCTGGGTGAAGTTGAGTGTGCGAAACACAGAGACAACGCGGAGCCGTGCCCAAATTTGGACAACATCACCACGTTCCAGGCTGTGTACGACACTGTACGTTACCGTTGTCAGGGAGCCTTCAGGGACGGTATGTGGTAAATGGAAAAGAGAAGGGAGTGGCGTACGACGGGTCTGACGACCTGTGCGGACGGGGGTCGGCACGCCTCTGCAGACGTACGTCGGCAGGGCGTCGACCCGTGTCTGGCAGATTCTGCCGATCAGGCGTCGGCAGGCCGTGTTTCCCCGGGTCTGCACGGGTCAGCCCATGTCTCGCAGGCTGTGTAGACGGGGTCCCTGAACGCAGTGAAGTTGTGGAGAACTTAAGACTTGCAGGCAGACAACCAGAACTTGAGTTCGCCATTGCAGTTCAGTTGTAACAATTACTCAAGACTCCAGTCCCGGACTTAAGTCCCCCCTGAACTCAAGTTCTACATTCTTCACACGGGCTTGAGTTCCGTAGAAACTCGAGTTGTGCCTTGAGACTGAAGTCTCGGCACAAATCAAGTTCTAGGACGATTTGAGTTTGGTTCCACATGATAAAACAAATAAAAATCGTACCTCTATGTCTTCGGTTTAGCCGGACTTTTGACAACATACTAACTCGTGCTGAAATGGAAATAGGAGTCAGCTTGAGTGAACAGCGAAATTAAATTAAAATTTGAACTCACTGGATACTGAAAATGAACACAAGTGATCAAGCGCATACCGAACTGCCGGAAAGAATCAGTGGAGTCAGCCAGAATCTATATAAGAATCGAACTTGGTTTGTCTTTGACCACACAAATCGGACCGGGGTCCGAGGCTCCACATGCCGTCAACTGCTCCACAAAAGCGTCGAAATGTTGAGTTCTTCCAGCCTCTCCACCAAATGTTGAATTGCTCCACCAAGATGTTGAGATCCCATTTATAGCCGTTGAGATGTTCACGTGTATATGTAGCCCACGGTTCAACCTGGTTTAACTTGGGTTCAACACGTCTCGAGGCTAAACCGTGTGTGTGTATCACTAGAACCATTCCACTCTATGTCGAGTCGCTGATTAGGTATCATGGAGATATTAAACACTTGAGCGTGGACCTCGAACTGGTCATATGAATGCCAAGATGAGAACACGGCTTTGAATAATGCGCACGGGATGGCTCAGGCAGCGTTGGCATTTACCGGGTCAAGCCAAAATTGTACCGCTTTTTATGCATCAACCAGTCATCAAATTTGCTTCAAAGAGCTCAAAGTATTTCTCTTCTTGACTCTGGATCCAGAATATGGGCAATTTTTACCATACATACTTCGAAGTCTATCATGTGTTGACCCCACGGTCAAATCTGATTTGACTGTGTTTGACCGGGCTTCTGCCAACACTGAGCTCAGGTGCTAGACAAGCCAAGGTATGATCGGTGAATGAAATGAATTTACGGGGAGGAGGCATCAACCACCTTGCCGAGCCTGCATATCGAAAATGGTCGCTTTGATTAACAGACGAAGGCAGACCTGAAAGCGCAAATGTTGAGAATCAAACTCTTCTGTTCATGTCTAAAAATTCTGATTTATCGTCCTAAATTTTACCCATTCATATCTACATTGCACCGTATAATGCAGACAAATTGTATGAGAAACAGCAAGACTAATGATCATTCAAAGCTATCAAGTATAGACAGTGGTTGGAGGAAGGAAGCCCTAAATATCATGAAATTACCATAGTTGAAGTGCCTATAATTCCAAACTCACGGAAGTTCAGGTTACATTGGAGGAGACGCTCCGATTCTGACAGGCAGATACTCAGATAATTGCCTATAAGGCCGCGAGGAGTCAACCGAAGGTTGATGACAAGCGGCGTCTTCACGTGGCCGGTGTACATTGAGGGAGGCTTTGAGCAGGACTCAGATGGTTACTTGAATAATGATACTCCAGGTCCGTGGCGTAGCACGGGCGCACTGCTAGTGAAAATGAAACTCACCCCAAGATCGAAATCAACCCAAGTACACACCGGGTACAGTCTTGAAAACACTGGGTTTAATCAGTAAGATGAAAATGAAAATGTGAATAGAAAATAAAAAGATTGAAGACACGTAAACGGAGGTGGCATTCATAGAAACTGACGCGAATGAAAGATGCCCGTGGCCTCCCAGGCCAAATCAAGCCACAAATGACAATCCACATTGCCTTTCGTGGAAGGGTTTCCACAGGCACTGAAAGCACGTATGAAAAGAAGGATGAGCCATGTGCCTTTCCTTTCCATCCCCCTTGTTCTTCGCCCTCCCTTTCCCTCCCTCCTGCTTCCTGTTCATGCTCGCTGCCCCCTCCTCGCTGCCCCGTCCTGAGCCGAGGCGTGTTGCACCTATGTGAGGACGGGGATGCGGGACAGGAACGGCCCGGTGACGTCGCGCATATACGCCGTGCTGACGAACGCGCATTGGCACTGCACACCGCGGGCGAGTCCCCAGTTGGTAGCGTGCTCACGCTGCTCGTCGTTATATTAGCCACAGTGATATTTGGGTCTAACTCAAGTTTTGAATTCATTGCATTCAGCCACACATACAACTTAAGTGTTTCATAGAGCTAAGACGTCGACGGGACTTAAATGGGGGGAAAACTTAAGTTACATATAGATGGAACTTAAGTTGCTCCATCGCTGAGGGGTGCATATGGCCGCGCAGGCGCACCTGCGGAAAACTTAAGTCCTATGAGAACTTAAGTCTTGGTTCGGTCTGGACCGCCTAGAACTTAAGTGAAGCTGCTTCTATTTCATCGACGCCCGCGGATGGAGAGGAGCACCGTGGATCGAGACGACGCCCACTCAGGGGTACATCCGGGGAGAGAGACGAGGATGCCCGCCCGTCGAGAGGAGCAAACGTCGCCTAGTGATTCGGGGACGAGCCAGTATGGCGCTGCGCGGGCAGGGTAGCGGAGGAGAAGAAGAGGGAGGGAGGAAGGGCGGGCAGTCCCTGGGCGAATGCGCATCTAGCCTCCACCTCCACCCCGTCGAGTTCCACCCCCAGCTCCGCCTATCCTTCCCTCCCCATACGTCCTCCTATACCCGCCTCCCGCACCCGCACCCGCAACCAGCAGCCCCGCTCCATATGCCCGCAGCGACCCTCCTCATATCCGCGAAGGAGAAGGAGGAGAGACAGGGCGGGATCCATGGGGGCGGGGCGCACGTAGACCCTTCCACCTCCCGCCCGGTCCCACACGTCCTCACGCACCCGCCTAGTCTATCTTTCCCATGCTTCGCCTCTGCGCGGTACATCCCCCGCCGTGCAATTAATCGACCTGTTCCTCGTCTGCATCCGCGTCCCTGGAAATGTCTTGCCTTTGCCGAACCGAGGGGTACGGCGGGGCGCAAGGAGATCGAAGCGAGGATCGTCATCTTCGTCTGCGTCCTTCGAAGTGGCTTGCCTTTGCTGAGTACGAGGAGAGGTAGGCGCGCGCAAGGGGACGACGAGGACAGTGAGGAGCAGGGAGCAAGGACAAGTCGACAGGGAACGACATGAAGAGGCAGCGCGCACGGATAAGCCGAAGCCGGGACACGGGGTCCTGCGTACTTGCATCGTCATCTGCTCGCAGCGAGATGCGCGCAATGGACAGCCCAGAGAGTACCAGCAACGTGCCCTTGCTTTACTTCATGCTTCGACAGCCCCTGGGCCAGAGATTCGTCATTGCGTGAGGCAGGAAGGCGACAGCGAAGAAATCGTACGCGACATGGTCGAGATCGTTCCTGGGGAGCGTCAGCGCCATATGGCGCATGTCGAGGGCAGTAGTGGAAGAACAACCCGCCGTGGTCGGCTATAGTCGCACCTCAGTGATGTAACTCACATAGGCGTGGTTCACATTTCACAATCGTAACAATCGTAACAAGACTGTGTGGCTGTGTCGATAGCCGGATCAAATCGGCCTCTTTGCTTTTGACTTTGCTTTTGACCTTTTCGTCTGTCTACGCAAGACCATTGGCTCATCCTGGACTCCTCAACTTAGCTTTCTAATGCTGCATCCCTCACAAAGATCTCCCTGGCTGACCCCCTCCGCTTGATTTCGGGCTGTCGACGCGTCGTGGCGCGCGTCATGAATATCTATCTATCTCGCACACTGTAAGCTGCGGCGCGTTCAACACATAGACCCTCACTGGATCTCAGACTGAGATATCCCATTGCTATATGCGTTCAACCACAACAACGAGACGTTCTGTTCTCCCCCCACCAGGCATCTTCTACCTTGTGAGCAGCGGAGACGCGCCTCCGTTGTGGTCATTTTTCCCTTTCGCGCCGCGCTGGTGCTCTGTCTGTCACATTTTTAATGCGTGTGATCTTTCATTGATTTCTGGACGACGATTCTAATTCTTCCGCCTTTTGCCTGTCGTTTTAGTGGGATTTTTGAATGATATTTGAATGTTGCTCTTGGCATCCTACAGGTGCGTGTATTCAATTCTCGAGGGTTTTAATTTCAATTCGTAGTCTCCTGCGCCGCCTAGCAGCGCACGTCAAAAGACATTTAATTTTTTCCCAGCAGACCAGGGAATAGCCAAGCATCATATTCCGGTGCGTGCCTCTCTCACTGGAATTATTGTGATTCTCACTCGTTCTTTATCGAAGTATCCCGCGTGTCTTTAAATCTGATTTTTTCCCTTACCGAGCCCGTGGAGTTTCCTTTGCCCCCGCCTAGTTGCGTGCGTTCGAGGTTCCACAACCTTATTGCGCAGCCTCTGATTTTTTTAAAACTTGGGCTGCCGCATCCTGCACTGTGTTCACGGAATATTCTGATCCTCTCGTGCGTACCCGTTCCGTGCTGGGCGCCGTCGACGCGGGGTGGATTTCGGACTCATATGGATATCGTGGCGCGGACGGGGTGGAATTCCCCTCCACGGTGTCCGTTTGTACCATCTCTGCCCTTTCCCTCTATGTCACCGTTCGCGCTACAACCTTGTATGTCTTGGCAAGTCTTGTCAATTTAATCCGCTGCAATTTAAACACGTTCTATCTCTTCCCTCCCCTCCGATGCAACTTCAATTCTCTGGCAATTCAAAACGCTTGTGACTTACGGCGGTGAGCTATTTTTGTTTTTTTCTGCCTCGTGGCTGATTCAGTTTGTGCGCTCACATAGCAGCCTAGGCGCCCGCACTGCTTTCACACAGCCCCTTCTGCTTCTCCGACAGACATGTCCTTTGCCCTCAATGGCACCCACATCGCAGAGGGAACGTTCAACAATGTCTCAGGCAACATGACCCAGGTCTTCAGCTCGCACATCGCATGCCCAGATCTCACACCAACGGTGCGACGGGCTGTGGATGGACAGAGGGGCGGTCCAGGTGTGTCTCAATGCCACACTTCTAGCAATACTGAATCTCCGCGGGGATTGCAGCGGTCACCGCCAACGAGTCGACGCCCGGTGTAAACCCTCTCGCAGCAGTTGCTGGGCGGAGCCATCGATATCTGCAGCCAGAAGTCTCGGAGGTCACCAATCATCCTGCTTCGCGCCCGTCGCCCGCCCGAGAAACACAGCCCGGTGGGGAATTCCGTTCTGTCAATACCCAACAACGTCAAGTTGGCATGATCCCCCCACCCGCCGTCGGACCGGAAAATATCTCGTTCAATAGTGTGGCTGGCAGTATGACACAGCTCAATGTCGCCTCTCACGGGGAATCAGGTATGATGTCGCGCTCGCACTCCAATTATGGCTCTTCTGAGCGCTGTTCGCAGGTATCGCGATGCTATTACGCCACGTCGTCCCGGAAGCCTTGCACGATTCGGGCGAGAGATTCCCAGAGCCGGCTTGCCATCCGGGAACGCGAACCGCCGTGTTGGGGCAGCTCCGCTCCTGGTGCATGGAGCCGAGGCCCCAGAGAGCAATGCTGTGGCTTCACGGTGCGGCGGGAGCGGGGAAGTCGGCAATTGCTCAGATGTTCGCTGGGAACTGCCAGGCTATGGGGCGCCTCGGGGCATCGTTCTTCTTCAAGCGTGGCCATCCCAAGCGCGGCACTTGGAATGGTCTCGTCACGACCATTGCCTACCAGCTTTCGAGGGCCATCCCGGAGTTGTTATTGCCGCTTCAGCAGGCCGTGGACCTCGATCCACTACTTCTGGGCCGCGCGATGCCTCTTCAGTTCGAGCGCCTTTTTGCCCAGCTCTTCACACATCCTGGGGCTCATCAATTTGCTCCCGTCATTATCTTGGACGGTCTGGATGAATGCGCCGATCACAATGTCCAGCAACAAATCCTGCGGCTATTCATAGGAGCCATTCGGGACCATAGCCTGCCTATACGGCTTCTTATCTGCAGTCGTCCAGAACCGCACCTGCGGGAAATCATCGAAACGGCTGAAACGTCCACAATCTTTCAACAGCGTGTACTCACCGCCGATAAAGCAGCATTTGACGACATCAGGAAGCATCTTCGCGATGAGTTCACCAGGATTGGGTCTAATTTTCGGGCTAGAGGGATCGATCTTGGCGTTCATTGGCCTGGGCCTGATACACTGGAGCATCTGGTGAAGAAATCTTCTGGAATGTTCATTTACGCAGTCACTGTCATCCGCTTCATCGACGATGAATATTTCCATCCCCAGGACCGCCTAGAGCTCGTTTTGAGGCTCGATCCCCAAGCACCGCTCCGCTCGACGACCTGTATTCTCAAATCATCTCGGTCGTCCCTTATGAACCTCAGACACTTCGTATTTTACACGCAGTGTGGCGATCAATAACCCGCGGTCCGCAGATGGATCCGGAGGAAATCAACATCCTTGTGGGATCCCGAACAGGGACTTCTCGCCTGATATTGCGTGGCCTCCATTCATTGGTCAAGGTCCCGCCCTTCCGGGATCAGATTTTGCAGAGACAAACATACATGGCGGCATTGCACGCGTCCCTGTTGGATTACCTATGTGATCCGAGACGGTCAGGGAGATGGTGCATTTCAATACCGTGGCTCGAAGCAGACTATCTACAATCTATGACCCGGTTGTTATGGTCGCCACTCACTGACTCGTGCCGAAGTTGTATAGGTATCGCATTAGTATTCGGGTGCTGCCTCCATGTCGCTGATCTCCCCCCAGAACACGCTCCCCTGGCTGGAGACTTTCCTTCCAGATCACATACCCTCACATGGCGTAGTCCTTCTCCTGCGGAATGGGGCCCTCCAAGAAGCTATATTCGCACAAAAAATGCCATTCAGAGCGACATTCAAACCATCGTCTAAGGTGACCATCTCCAATTGAATCTAGTCAATCAGTTCATTCATGCGCTGTCTGGTTAATTAGGTAGAGCCACACTACCCATCAGATCTGATAAAAGTCTGGGACGATCATCAATTCATTTCCGCCCTCCCGACGGCTCTGCGGCTCGGCACAAATTGCGGGGCCACATCCCAGCAATTCGACGCAATGTACGCAGAGACATTCTCTGCACACCCTGAGCTTCTTTTTGTTCTGAAAACTCAAGTTGTCAGGCCCAGGACTTTGTCGACTGTCCTCCGGCTCCTCAACGCACAATTGTACGACGTTTTCAAACCGTGTCTGGCGTTCTCCGACTCCATAAGATTACCATTTCCCAACGGAGACTCACCCATCGATTTTTTAGCCGATCCTAAGAGAGCAGGACAGCTGTATTCCGATCCCCAAGACATATCAGAAACCCTGGTCCTTCTCTGGATTCAGCGCACCAAGGAAATAATCCTGGGTATGGGTCACTTGTGGTTGCATCCGTGAGCGGCACCACTTCACAGATGAGCCCACTTTGACCGTAATCCAGGAACTGGCTCGATTTACTCGATGGATGTCGACCGAAACAGACCATACTACACGAGTTGGCGAGCCTATTACTTCACAGATCTCTGTGGTCAAGGGCTAGTGGACTTCAACAGGCATGAATATGCCCACGTATCCATTCTCGATTTGGCCGAGATCAATCATGTACTGACGTGGCTTTGGGTACGGAATCCAACACATCCGTGCTAGAATTGATGCTGATGTCCCTTCGCAGACGTTCCCGGAGCCTCCCCTGCAGGCCATCATGTTCTGGGAGCAGCAGGTGGCGGATATAAAGCGGTGCAGGGATCATTTATGTACGAGCTAACAAGGCAACCACGGTGCCTTCCGCAGATCACCCCGCTGCGCGATCCTGCCTGCCCCATAATATGCTCACATTCTCTGTCCGTGTCCCCATTTACTCTTACAATCCTTCCATCGTGTCCTTACCTCATACTGCCTCAGCCGAGCCGTATTTCATTATCTTTCTCTCAATCAAAGCCCAGGCTTATTCCGACGCGCCCGATCCATCCTCGATCCTCATCAATATTATTCTATCCGCCGCTCTCCTCCTTCATTTACCACTCATTTTTTGGAAAAAAATCACCGCGTCGCGTTCGGTCCTTCTCCCACCGACCCCATGCAATTTCGACGCTGCCGTTCGCTCCCAGTACAAACAACGATGGCAACAAAGCACATGCAACAGTCTCAAGGGCTTTATAGAAATTGTACACGCTTGGTAAAAAATACCACCTCGCAGCCATACACTTACGCTGCTCTGAACATCAAACCCACAAACACCATGAACTGGCGCTCGTCCATCATTGAGGAAAGCTGGAAGACACTATCAATGGGTGCTGCGCGGAGTCGTTGCTTATACCGCGGACATATTTACTGCGCGGGAACTGGAAGTGAGAGTGTGCCGTTCGCTATATGGTGTTCTTTTTTTTTCGTTCTGCGTTCCGCACTTGGTTCTATTATTTTTGAATTTCAGTCATGGCAACACGGCCCATATCCTGAACACGATGGTGGGCTGAGTTTTCCGACTCGGGCTTTTCCTTATCAGCGCTCACTCGACTTATTCTCAAATTCCACGCCCACTCGATTTTTTTACGATCAACTCGGTTGAATCAACGGGTTGGATTTGATGATTTAATTCTTGCAACGTGGATCATCCTCTTCATCTGTACGTCCTACTTTCTTTCCTCCGCGACCCTGCGGAAAGCTTCCTCAACCGCATCCCTCAGCTAATCTATATCCTCTGCACGTATATGTGTATCGTCAGGATAGCTCATCATAACCAATCGTGTGCGATTCTGTGAGCAGTTAGTGTTGAGAAGCTGCCGGAGCTTAGCCGAGTTACACAAACATATGAATGTCGGCGTGGCCAATCTAGTCCTGCATGTATGTTTTTCTTTTGGCTGTCCGCGAGATGCCCGATTCTGTTCAAGGTCGAGCGCCAGCCAGATCTAGAACCTCAACGAATCGCCCAAACTGGAGCAGTACTTACTAGTGGAATTCACTCTCTACGACATGGCATCGGCATCGGTGTAGTGTTCAGTAGGCCTGAAACGCCAGCAATAAAATGGATTGTTGAGCTAATATCCGGTGTCACTGACATCAAAACTCACTCTGAAATTGAAATGCGCGACCTAACATGAATGGATGCACTTATCTCAACGTTTACCCCGGGAATAGCAACCAGCAATATGAGTACTTCGGCGCAACCGAGCCTTATTAATATTCCGCGGAGAATGAACGCAGGCAGCACTGACCTGGTAGAATGAACACAATCGACTTTTATGCAGCTCGTAGAGCACTGAAACGCTTTGCCGCCACATGAACGGGAAAGGGATTGAGTCTCGGCCAGAAATGCGTATCAGGAAAATGGGTACCGGTGTGCGTACTCGAGGTGAGGGCGGGGCCGGAATTACACATCAGCTCGCCCCCAGTGGGAGTGCGCCATGGATTCAGTGATTCAATATAAGCCCTTGCACGACTCGCAGCAGTCTGTCTACAACCCTGCGTATCACTGGACAAAAAGATGAGATATTTTGTTTGGCGCAACTCGCCTGGATCCCACGTCTTTGATAGTCAGCACAGGTAGCGAGGGGAATCGCAGCGCGACATGGTAGAGATCGTTCCTGCGGAGCGTCAGGGGGCGAGGTACGAGCGCAACGGGTGATCATGAGATCGAAGAGAACAGGTGATCATGAGGAACGCATAATATAGCATACCTTCGAGGCGGACTCGAACGAACCATGAAGCGCTACCGACTACCGGGACCTCGGGTGCAGACGCAAACGGTGGCTCCTCGCGCTGAATCCTCGCGGGCGAAGAAGAATGCGGGGTGCGGATATTTCTCGGTTTCTGCAAAGAAGTCAGCCTGAAAATCCTGGGATGGGGTGCTCAGAAGCTGAGAAATGTAGGAGATGTGGGGCTCCGGAGATGGAAGTCAGGATGGACGACAACGGGCGGGGAGGCGGCATAGAGGGAGGGAAGATGAGATAGCTGGCGATCGAGGGGAGGAGTGGTAGAGTTAGTAATGATGAAGGGCGTGGGGAGAAGGCAGGGTGTAATGTAGGTGTACGGGCAAGGATGGACCACGAGCAGGCGAGATAGACAAGGGCATGGACGCGAACCTCGATCAGGCGACTGTTGAGTGAATGAAGGCGAGGATCGGGATCGGGAAGGCAGTGGACCGTGCGGGACGATGTGGGAGATGTGAGATAGGTGAGATGGATTGGAGACGGGGATGATTGGAACAGTGGAACCGACACCGGGGAGGGAGGACAGGACTGGAAAGGATAATAACAGAAAACGAATGAAAACCAGGTGGAGATCATGATGGGGCGCTGGGTGGAAGAAGGAGGAGACGACGCGAACGAGAAGGGATTGGCCAGGGGGATCCGATGCAGACAAGGGCTTGCGGGGAGGATGGGCGGTGGGTAGTGTGTTTGACCTGGCGCAAGGCGGAAAGGGCGGAATGTAGATGCAATGGTGCTTTTGGTGCAACAGTGAGGCAAGGGTCGGGCGTAATGGCGGGCGTCATCAAAAGGACGTGGGAAGCAAATCACGCTGCTAGCAGGAGCGTGAATGGGGAGGGTTGGAGAGAGATTGTATAAGCATTGAATATTGAATGGACGGTGGCCTTCGCACGATGATGGGAGCGCATGGGAACCGCTAGAGTTAGGAAGAAAAACGCGGGGCATCGAGGTGCGGTGACGACGCAGAACGGACGGAAGGAGATGCAGATGCGTGCGGCTGGAGATGGACGGGGCGGGTTACTGAATTCGACACGGGAGGAAGGGGTTAGTATGGCGTATGGGGTTACTTGAGAAAAAAAGAGAGGACGGGAATAGGAACGTACCAGCAACGTGCACTTGCTTTACTTCGTGCTTCGACAGCCCCTGCGCCGAGAGATTCGTCATTGCGTGAGGCAGGAGCGCGACATAGCGAGATCATTCTTGTGGAGTGTCAGCGCCGCATGGCCATGTCGAGGGCGGGCGCATCACGGTCGTGGAAGAAGGGAAGAAGGAGATCCTGTGGCGGTGTCAATGGCCGGATCAAATCCTTCTTTCGCTTCTCGCTCTTGGGTCTTATTCGATGCTGTAATAATACAAGATTGAAATGGGATGAAGAGCGTTTCCGGGGAAAACCCGAGGATGACAATCCTGCCCGCACGCGAGAGTCGATGAATTTCAAAAAAAATCCACTACTAAGCGTAAGAAACTTTGTACAGACCACAGGGGGGAGATTGAAGTGAGTTTTCAAACCCTGGATCGAACGGAGGTCTTCTGCTAATACTCCGAGATAAGATAGTCAAGTATCCTTCGATTCACTGGTTTTCATTTGTTCTCCCCTCACTTTGGTCCTACTACTGATTTGAGGAACGTTTTAGGCAGTTCGATTTACAGCAGTGCTTAACTGGCCATGGCCATGGGCACCAAGTTGAACTATGGGAACAACTGCGTGACGGCGCTTGATGAGCGCCTGAGGTCTTCCAAAAAAAACGACCTTGTTCGTCGACTTCTTGACATGTGGCTCTGCGGTGCCGCCCACCAGCCAGCGAGTCACTTGGTGTTGTGTGTGTTGTGTTTCAGTGGATTTAAGTGTTCGCACTTGGTTCATTTAGAGCGCATTTTAGACTCCACCCTACAGTCAGCGTTTCAGCGGATTAACCGTTCTGTATGACTTTGCTCGTTCGGCGGTGCTCATCAATTTCTACCTGTTGGCTCCTTTCTCCATATGCCAAGCCAACCGAGCTACGCATAGTCTTGGCCTCGGACTTCACGCCATTGCCCAGAAAATTGAATGCGCTTTGGAAACGGTGAAGAAAGGGTTCAGGAGTCGGAGCTCCTACGCACATCGAACCCAACCCCAGTAAAAGTGGAGAAGCGATGCTTCAAGGTGTTGAAATGCGCTAAGTTAAGTAGACAAAAGAATGTCCGACCAGGGATTTGACAATTTTGAGACAAACACTGCACATTTTCACCAAAGCCAACATATCATACTGATCACAAGAAGGAGACGGACATACCTGCACTTTTGGATAGATCAAAAATGCTGATGCACCCTCATACGGAACTAAATACGGGAACAACCGGAAAGTCCGATTTTTGAACTCCTTCAATAATTTTTTCTTGAGGGCTGTGAATCACTCAGATTGAAGTTGGAGGTATATCCATCAATTCTACAAGTTGAACCGTGCAAAAATATAGAGGGGTTCGGACGCTATAGCGCAGAATTGGTGTGGGACAAGGTCGGCAAAATTCGACTCCATACCCATGTCTTGAAGCTCGGCACAAAGAGGCAGAGGAGCATGAAATCTTACTGCTTCAAAGGCAGAGAGATCTGGGGGATGATCATGCAGACGCCTTGCAGGCTATGAACAATCTCGCATGGGCACACTACGAAGTTGGCGAGTTCTGATCAGCAAGACACCTACGAATTGTGGTGCTTGAGAAGCAGAAGCAACTGCTGGGTGAAGATCATCCAGACACGTTGGGTACCATGGGCAATTTGGCACCAACATATCACCGACAGGGCCAGTTCAAAAAGGCAGAGGAGCTGTATGATATAGTGCTGGAGAAGAAGAGGGAACTTCTAGGTGAAGACCGTCCAGAGGCTCTACGGAGCATGGGTAATCTAGGACAATTCCCATCTTCCATCCGACATTCATTATCCGGAATTCCTGTTCCGCAAGAATCCTTCCCGCAGTTTTGCGGGAAGGATTTCTCTTGCAAAAAAATTGTCACTCAAACTTCCTTCCCGCAAAATTGCGGGAAGGATTTCTCTCACCCAAAAAATATGTCACCCAAAATTCCTTCCCACAATTTTGCGGGAAGGATTTCTGTCACCCAAAAAATATGGCGGTCAAAGTGCACATTTAATCGGCCGCAAGATAAAGTGGTGATTTCGGACTTACCGCAACAAAGATAAGTGATTTGACGTCTTCCCCGCAAGAAAGATAACGATAATCACGTCGCTTAACTTGCGGGGAAATCGTGGCATCCCGCAAGATATATATAGTGCCCCCGCAAGATATAGACACGTCGCCCGCAAGATACCAAGTTGCCCGCAAAAGGTTTTTGGAAAAATTTCCGCAACAAACTCGGTGAGTGCATAGTGCCAATTAAGCTTTAAATTGACTGCCAGTAAGTGGTGAAAGGCGCAACGGTGTGGGTTGAAACGAGTATATCAATCAGAAAGTGAAGAGGCTGTAATAAATGAGTTTTGGTGAGTGTATATAATAAAATTACCGCTTAGCTTGAGGGCTACCATGGAACTGATGATGAGAATGAATACAATTAAGTTCTCAATCTACTCTCGAGCCTCCCACAGAATTGGTCGGCCATCTCGGAGATATCCAATTGGCATTCAAATCAACGGTACTTCCCGTTTAGGCTCTTGGACCAATTCTTCGAATTAAATATCTCATACTGAAAGGCTATATCGGATGATAGAGGATAGAACCACCCTGTTCCCCCAGAGGTTGGGGTGGTGGGGCATGAATCAATGATGGTGTCCTCAAAGCCACAGAAGAATCTCACAAAATCATAGCATATCCTTGTAGCTATCTACTAGGAGCAGTCTTTCCGTCTTTCCTTGCACTGTCAGAAACGCCGTTGTCCGTGACGATGTGCATCCAGAAATCTGAGAGTGACAGTGATCCAAGAAGTAAATCAGCATTAAGACAGTGTTCAACTGGAAGAGTCCGTTGCACAATGGTTTGTGCGACGAAGATGCCAAAATTATGGCATGAACTGCTATCTCTTGACATTCAGTCCCCATCGGCCATCTCGGGGATGTTGACCTCTGGCCACAGAATTACACAGTGCCTACGAAGCACATACCAGTCAGCAGAAACATAATCAGTACAGGGTTTGCATCATTATCCAAGTCAACGGTGACTGAGCCGTAACACGTAGGGAATACAAAAAACAAATAACCCGCAGACTCGTTTCAACCCACACCGTTGCGCCTTTCACCACTTACTGGCAGTCAATTTAAAACTTATTTGGCACTATGCACTCACCGAGTTTGTTGCGGAAATTTTTCCAAAAACCTTTTGCGGGCAACTTGGTATCTTGCGGGCGACGTGTCTATATCTTGCGGGGGCACTACTAGTATATATATCTTGCGGGATGCCACGATTTCCCCGCAAGTTAAGCGACGTGATTATCGTTATCTTTCTTGCGGGGAAGACGTCAAATCATTTATCTTTGTTGCGGTAAGTCCGAAATCACCACTTTATCTTGCGGCCGATTAAATGTGCACTTTGACCGCCATAGTTGTGACCTGTATTATTGCGCAGAACTCATTGAGAGTCCCATATTACCATGCCTTTTCTCCCCGACTCGGAGGTAGGTTAGTAGGTAGGTAATGGCATTGTGAATATTCAACTAAATAAATTTATTGAGGCTAATTTGCAAAATGCAATAAATGAAAGATTGTCTCTAGTTTCACTGGACTCCAGTAACAACCAAGTGTGCATCGCGTTCTTTTTTTTTGCCCCCACATTCGTATCGTGTTTTTTTATTCCTAGTCGTTCATAGTCGCGTTCACTGTGTTATTGTGTATGGGGCACATGGATGATAGTGTCAAAATATCGGCAAGCTCCATTGTGTCTTTTGAATTCAGGCTTAATAGTGTGTATTTTTTGGCAATTCGCATGTATTTTTAAGACAGTATACCGCCCATATCCCTACACCGAATCAGGATCGCACTGTATGCGGCGACACGTAGACGAAGATATCCCCCCTGTCCCGCCTGCGTCGATGTCGGATTTGAAGTCGAATGCCATAGCAGATTCGCGACGGAAATAGAGAGCTTGCGCAGAGCCACCGGTAGCCACCTGGTGGCTCATTGGGCATGCGCAATCGGGTGGCTGCTAAATTTACATGCCCTTTGCATACCTCTTATTCTTATGCTATAGGGTCAACAGGTAGTCCTCTACAAGGTTCCTGCACATGTCTGGAGGGGCAGAGGGGCGTCAAATAAGTAAATATTGTGATGCTCGATGTCATACCTGAGCCACCAGATAGCCACCAAATCGGGTGAGTCACTATGGAGGCAGAAGGGTGTCATACAAGCAAATATTGCAGCCTATGATGTAATACCTGAGCCACCAGATAGCCACCAAGTCGGGTGAGTCACTGTGGAGCCACCCAATTGCGCATGCCTGATGAGCCACCGGGTGGCTACTGGTGGCTCTTGCGCAAACTCTCTAATATTCTGAGCGAGCATTATGAGCTAAGCAAAAGAATAAATATATAAACGGGGAAGACAGCGTACCAAAGTACTTTGGGCTGGATGGAGAGCCGGGCAGATTCTCTACATGGCCAGGATTTTAACAAGGTTCGGACGCACATGCATACTAGACTCGTTACCAGTTTGCCCTACAACGGCAAATCGTAGTGCAAGCACTATGCGTCGGCACCCGCGTACCACATGCCTTTTAGGCATGTGAAACCAAGTGCCTTGGTCTTTGCCCCCAGTGCGGGTCTGGTTGCATTTGGTCTCCCGATCCATTCGAGTCTAATAGGACAATCGTCACATATCTAGATAGTTTTTCAGAACGGCGCTGAATATTATGGGCCTGTTCCAGCGTGCTTTAGTTCAACCGCTGCACGAACAACAGCTGGCGCCGATTAACTCGCACGCAACCTTTGTCGCGGTTCGCTTGGGTCCCCCGTTCTCCACCATGGCGTCATTCACGACGTTTGATATCATTTCTCTGGCTAATATGCGACTCGCGCCCCGGATAAAGGATCCTCTGTATTTCTAATTCCCTGTCCTCTTGACTTCGGTTCCCATAGCCTTGTTCAGGACCTCATTGTGCTCTTTTCCATTACTTTACGCTCTCGCTTTCCATTGTTCGCCCAGCAGACTTGTTGGATGGGCTTGCAAAACGGGCTTGCCCCGCATGTCGGAGTTTAAATTTGGCTGTGCGGGCTTTGATGGCTTGGGCTTGCACGGGCTTGGGCTTGTCCTCGTTTACAACAAGTATATACACTGTAAGTAATCCATTGATATCTTTTGACTGATGTCTCTGCATCATCTACCCTTACCCCTACCACCTCAACATCACACCCCTTCACCGCGCCACCACCAGAAAATGCGACGGCAGCATGTGTTAGGCAGTGTATAGAATCTCAAAATATGTTATATTCACAGATGTCACAGGCTACAGCAGACTTGTCTGACAGGCTTGGCAAACGGCTTGCCCGCTTAGCGGTGTTTAAAATTGGCTGTGCAGGCTTGTGCGGTTTGGGCTTGGGCGGGCTTGGGCATATCCTCGGCTACACTATACATTCCCCCTGTGGTCAATATCTCCATTTCCGTCCTCTCTCGCCCTGGCTTAACACCTAACAAGCCTTGCCGTTGTCAGAACCTCTCGGCCGTCATCGCCGACGTGATTGATGGCATCTCCGACGCCAACAAAGTTGAAGATTGCTGTGCCGGCTTAGACGTCATTGAAACCTAGTGCCCTAGGCCTCCTAGCTGATTCCCGCCACCACCACCGATCAAAACTGTTTCTTAATGTCCAGATCAACAAAATACCCACCGTCGTGACTTGCAACGCGCGAAACCCAAACACACTGGCCGCTCAGTCAGATTCTCCATGTATTCGGTTGAGTTGATTTTCATTTCCTCTGCAATGAATAGAATGGCATTGCCTTACTTCAATCCCGGTACTCTTAAAGGATGCAGAGCGAAGAAACATTGTGTTTGATCCATGATAAGGCTGTTGAAACGGGCAAGTAATGAATGGAACAGTTCCCACAGCTGGATAATGTCCAACCTGACCTTATGGGTATGTCTGGGCACTATTTTTGAATTAGCAGCAGATCCTTGCGTTGCTTTTCATTCGCTTCATGCTCAGTAACTGCTTTGCCCAAATCCACAAGCCCGAACAAACCCGTTTGCGCGGGAGCAAGCCCGTTTTGCAAGTGGGAAATGTCGCTCTCTTGCGAAACTGAACCAAAATACAATACAAAAGCTCACATGCATTAATCCAATTGAAAAATACCAGCATTCCTCCAAAAAACAACTAAACTATCCACAAGCCCGTTTGTCTGATGGCATCAGACAAACCGGCTTGTGTTCAACTTGTCAGTCAATATCAACAAGATTTTCAAGTCTATGCACCGAAATTCTGTATCAGATCACTTTGAGTCAACTAAAGCATCGATTTTGAGTAGTAAATTATGCTCCTGACGCTCGTTCTTGGTATGAACATTATCGCGGCTAAGATCAAGCCCAAGCCCGTTTGTCTGATGCCATCAGACAAACGGGCTTGTGTTCAACTGGCATCACACAGTCGGGCTTGCGCGTTTGTCAACTCAAGAATTTATTGCCTACACCCGAGCAGCCTCCAAATCATAGGTGACACCGGCCTTTGAGTATTCCCGCTCAAAGATTTCTCAGAAAGAGTTTGGAACTGCAATATGTTCTGTATTTAGTCCGTGTTTCCTCTGCTGAAATGGATTGGAGACAGCACAAGGATATCTCTACATGATAGTATGGTAGAGCCTCGATGATGTTTGTATTAGGAGTCGGCATTGGCATGATAGAATAATTTTGAGCCATTTCAACAACTTATATTAACATGTCATAGAAAATTGGATCCAGTAGACCGGGAATTCGAGCCGTGAGAAACCCTCTGCTTGCAAGGGATGTATAAAGACAATGAGACTACACTGAGTGTGACAAGCCCGTGGTTTGGAAGTGAATTGACAATGTTGCCCTTTATTGTCCACGGCGGTGACAGCATATCATCACATCAGTGAGCAAAATACCATAAAAAATTGCAAGCCCTAGGAGTATGGACTTACTGCACATAGTCCATGCACTCAGATTAAGAAACTAGCCCGACGGGGATGAGAAATACACACAAGCCCGTTTCTTGGCTAAGCGAGCAAACGGGCTTGCCAAGCCGACAAACGGGCTTGCAAGCCGATCTGCCGGGCTTGGGCTTTGATCTACACCTAAATCCAAGCCCAAGCCCGAAAAAGCCCGTTGGCGCGGGCGCAAGCCCATTTGGCAAGCCGAAAAGTGAACTCTCTAGAGTGAGTGGTAAGCCTAATTGTTTTCAACGGGACTTTCTGTCTTGTTGCCAGCCCGGTAACACCAATACTAATAAACCTCTTCTACTTCGTGATCCTCAGGCTCGCATTCCCCTTTCAAACCCCGCGTGAACCCGGTTTCTCTAACACTGATTTAGTAACACTGACCAATATGTACCAGCGGCGAGCGCGTGCTCGGCAAACCCAGTGCCAATATGCGAAGATGGCGGTCCATGTATATGCGAGGATATCTCAGCATCGTTGGGCTGTCCTCATCTGGGTGCTGAGAATACATGCAACCAACCCACAGGTTCGAAAGGATGCCGAGTACCGCGGTTGTACCGCGACCCGCAGATTTTCAGAGGGTGATCCCAATACCTGTCCGAGCATACATTCTAATCAGAATTAAATCACGATTCCACTGCTCTCAACTTCAATTATTCGCCTCAAAATCTATCAGGACCAGTGAATATTGACAGATAACGTTGGACTAAGTATATCCTACCAGCTGTCAGCCGAGCAATGGGACATGACGGTTGCTGGTAAGATGTCGCGGAATTTCTGTCCCTGTTCTGCTCGTATGATTTGACCTTGTCCTGGTGTTAGAGATCCGGGTTAGTTTCGTTAGGAATCGTTAGAGTTAAAGAACCTCTATATAATCAATGTAGTTTACCTGAACAACCTGTCCGAGAGAGCGAGTCTTCTGAGACGAGCTGGGAATATCAACCAGCCACGGGTTGCTTCTAGCCCTAGAGGTAAGCGCGTGGCTTTACAACTTGGAACTAGCTTGACTGAATACTAACGTGAGCGCGCGGCTTCACACTTAATTTCACACAAGATTTTGGGTAATCTAGATGGATTGGTAGAGGTAATAATAGATGTCGTTACAAGAGGGAACGACTCCCTTTAGTACTACTACAATGAGTCAAGTAGAATTGCGGGAATGTCATGGAAACTTGAAGAACAATCTACAAGTTCCCATATTTGGTGAACTGCCGCAATTCTGAGTAATCACGAGTCATCTTCAACATGTCGGGTGCGTGAAGACTTAATCGGGTTCGAATATCCATCACAGAGCCCCCCCAGTCTTCATGTACACGAAGAATAATAGACCAGCTAATAAATTTGAATGTTACAAATTCTAGTCTGGCTAGAAATCAAGTGCGTCTAGCGCTAAGTTGTAATGAGAAGTACGAACTCTACAACATGAGCTCCGCCAACAAATCTTGAACCGACTTCAATTGACGGCGACGAATTCCGCGGGAAAGGATATCACGCGAAGATTCGGCGATGGGTGCGGCCTCGAGGAGAGGGACCTTGATAGCGGGTACAGGCCAAGTCGTGATGTAGGACTTCCCCTCGTGGCTGCCGATGAGAACGTGTTCGCACTCGGGATTAAGGAGGCGAACGAGAGCTGAGTTGATGTCGTGAGTTCGGAAGCACGGCATGTTTAGCCGACGCACCAAAGTCCATCTTGTTCGCGTGTTGTTTGTCAGCCATGTACGCAGCGAGTGGTGCAAACCTGCCCATCGGAAAGCAGGTACGAACACGGGGCATGAAGTCGATTGTATGCATGCCGATGGAGGCGCCGAAGTTGAGCGTCGAATCGGGGCCATTTTGGATAGACACGAGCATGGCGAACGCCATCCACAGTGTGAAGTGCTGACAGATGTCTACAAGCAAATAAAATGCGAGTAGAGGAGTGAGCACGAGACATACCATAGATCAGCTGAAGGTTTGCGAGCGCCTCGTCGCGAGAAGCGTAGCTGCGCATCTCGTAAGTGATCCCAATGTGCTCGCTGCGTAAGAGGGAGAGGGTCGGCATCGGAAGACCCAGCTCCTCCAGAGCGGCGTCGGGTATCGAGGACGGAATGTGGGCGCCGCCACCCTGCAGCCAAGGGTTATGATTGTTAGCTGCACAATGGATTACCGCCGAGACCGTGTCCAGAACACGGCACGTCCTGAAGGTGATAGCTTCGCGGATTCGAACACGCCGTTCACCGTACTCGACAGTGTCCACAAGGTCGTCGTAAGAGGGAGGAGGAGGCTGAAAGGATGCTGCCCCCAAAGTCCCTTGATAAAGAGCACGAACGGTGCGGTTGCCGCCTTAATGGTAAGCCTTGGGAGTCAGATCACAAACAGCGCTCGTACCAAGTAACCGGTCCACGACATTAGGTGCGAAATTAACGTCGCATGTCCCAGGGAAACACAAGTCGAGTGGGCCGCGAGTGATGAGTGCTGAACTGGCCTCGGATGAAGTGCGGTCCGAGCCTGGATCCGTGATAAGGTCGGGAAGTGAGTCGGGATAGTCAGAGTTGGTATCGTCTTCAATGCGGTGCGGAACGCCAAAGGGATACCCCAAGATGGTGATGGGAGCGCCAGAGTCGCAGATGATATGAGGAACAGGAGGGTTGGCATAGGTAGAAGCCATTTTCGAAGGATGTATGGAAGTTGGGATAGGATGAAGCAGGAGATACGGCGCACCAGGCGTAGGGAAACTTGGGTGAAACACCTATGTTTTAAATATGTTCCTGTGTAGTGCACGGGCGCCAGCGCGATATTATTGAAAAAGGAATAGTGAAAGGATAGAATGGAATGGAAGGTACTGCGCTTAAGCAGGCTGGGCCTGTTGGTGCGATTCCACTTTTTGCAAATTGAACCAGTCTTCTAGAATTGCCGGAGCGTTCCGAAGTGCCCTTTTCGTCAGCCATTCGTCATCTTCAGGTCCAAATCCTTCCCAGCGCACCTTGAATTGCTGAACTCGTCGTCCGCGAATCTTTCTCCATCTTTCTGCGAGTATGCACTCAATACCAACCTCTGGCTTCGCATCGAAATCATCACGATTGAGGGATTTAGAAGGTCGGTCAACGCCGAGGTCAGCTGGTGATTTGCGGTATGATTCTAGATGAGCGATGTTCAGAATGGGATGGAGTCCGTATGATACGGGCAGACGTAGTTGATACGTCACAGGGGAAAGTTTACGGATGATTTCAAATGGACCGTCATACTTCATGAGGAGTTTCTTCCCGCGTCCTTTCTCTTCACGAAGGAGGTTCAGCGAGTGCGGGTTGAGAACTACAAAATCACCTTCCTCAAATTCTGTCTTGAGCCTGCCATTGTTATATGCGCGTTTCTGAAAGACTTGCGCGAGAAGGAGTGCTTCTTTGGCGCGGCTGCGATTAGTTTCAAATTCATCGGCGAAATTCTGAGCTTTATCTTAATTACCAATTCACCTCCCCCACCAGTTTCGGCGATGGGACGTGTGATCGCAGGACCAGGAGATATCAAAGAAGCACCAGTTACTGGGTGATAGCCGTAGAGGAGGTATGCCGGAGAAAAATGAGTGCTGGAATGAGGAGTGGTATTGTAGGATAGAGCAAGTGCGTCCAAATATTTGGACCAGTCATCGCGCGATGGGCCAACATAAGCGCGCAGTGCTATTTCCAGCGACTGATTGAGTATTTCGGTCTGCCCATCCGCTTGCGGATGATAAGCAGTCGTTAGCGCACGCTTCATTCCCATGAGCCGGCAAATCTCTCCCCAAATTCATTGCGCCAGCGCGTATCGCGATCAGTGATGACTTGCCGAGGAAGACCGAAGTGTGCAACAACGTGCTTGAAAAAGAGTTGAGCCGTCTCCACGTCGGAAATTTTAATGGAGCACGGAATGAATATTCCGTATTTTGTAAGCTTATCCACGATCACGAGGATATTGTCGAAGCCGTCGGAGTCCGGTAGCTCGGGGATAAAGTCCATAGAGACTACTTCGAAAGGACGAGATGGAATAGGAATCGGTTGCAGCAAACCCACACCGCTGTGTCGGCGGGGCTTACTTTTCTGACAGATGTCGCAAGTAGAAGTATACCTTTTAACGTCGCGCGACATTCTAGGCCAATAATAAGTTGCAGCCAAACGATTATAGCAGCGGTGATAGCCGGCATGTGCAGCCTCTGAAGGGGTGTCATGTACCTCGGCCATAACCGAAGAGCGATATTTTGCCGGTACGCATAAACGGTTCAACCCCTGCCAATCTTCAAAGAAAATTAATCCATTCTCGCTATAATGATACTGAGGGTACCGAGGATTAGACCAGTCCTTCTCCGACTTCCACCCATCGAGAACCTGAACGAAATGTGGATCCTCGTGATAGGCGGCTGCCCACTCCTTTATTTCATCGCCTGAAATGCCTATCAGCACTGCATAGCACGTGCGGTGGTGTATAATGAAGTAAGAACTTCGTCATTATCCAGGGAAATCTCACCGATAGTTATCGTGTCTGAGCTGCCCGAATCCTGCTCGGCACGCACGAATCTAGTTGCCATAGTGAGTAATTTTTTCCTCCATTCGAGGTCCCAGATCATCGTACATATTCTTCAGAGGGTCATCTTCCGTCAACTCGAGCATAGAAATGTGCTCGGTGTTTGGACTGTCTTGGGGAGGAATTCGACGGCGAAGGCGAGAGATGGGATCAACATTGGAGTGAACGCGACCGGCGCGATGCACAATCTTGAGGCCGGGGTAGGCCGAAAATACCGTACCCCACGTCAATAGTCGGCGATTGACATTCTGAAATGTGCGGCTCCAAGTTAATGCAGCGTGATCAGTGATTGCGGCAACTGATTCACCTTCGAGAAAAGGTTGAAACTTGATGAGGCCTCCTTGAGCGCCAGAGCTTCGCGTTCGGTGGGTGAATAATTACGTTCGGGTGATTTGAGAACTCGTGACCAATAGCAAATCACTCGCTCAATTGAACCACCGTGTCTTCGAATTTTTCTGCCCAAGGACCGGGTGTAGGGACGTCATCAATACCTTTCAGTACTGTAACAAGAGTCGGGACGTCCTCACCATTTTTATGTGCACGTTCGAGACGTTCGTACATCCTGGTGCCGCGCAAATCTTGAATTCGGACTGGCTGAACCTGTTGCAAAATTCCAGCAAGTGCGAAATCGCATGCGTCAGAGTACACACGGTAGGGTTTACCAGCAATTGCGTATCCACGCACCGGAGCATTGGTAAGACCTGCTTACCGAGCTCGAACGCTTCCTGATGCACCTTGTTCCATTCCCACTTTACACCTTTCTTGAGGAGCTCAAAAAGAGGTTGTGAGATCCACGCAAAAAAATGGGACGTATGAGGAGAAGTAAACCATCATACCTAGGAAGTGTTGAAGCTCGTGTACGTTGCGCGGCTCATCCAGCTGTAAAATCGCGTCAACCTTCTCCTTGTGGGTTGAGAGACCAGACGTGAGACCTTTTGGCCAAGTAGAAGTAGCGATTGGTAAGCCAAGTGACATTTCGGAGGGGAAAGGGTAAGATTAGCACCGGCGATGGCACTGAAAACCGAGGTCGAGGTGCTTGAGGTGGTCTTCGAAGGTCACTGAAAAGATAACTATATCATCGATGTAACCAGCGCAAATATCCAGAGAAACGGCGCGAGTACCGTTTGCATGACGCGTTGGAAAACACTCGGGCCGTTACGATAGCCAAACGGCATTCTCGCAAACTGGAAGAGTCCGCGATGTGTTCGGAACGCCAGTTTCTCACGGGATTCCGGCGCCATAGTGAGCTGAGTAAAGCCGGCTAACGCGTCAAGTGTCGTGAGCCATTGAGAACCAGAGAGTGCTTGAAGAATGTCGTCCTGTCGGGGAAGTGGGAACTCATCTGCGACGACGAGTTCATTTAATTTTCGCAAATCAATGACCATGCGCGGCTTACTGTTCCGATAAACAATAAACACGGGTGCAGCCCATGGACTCTTTGAAGGCTCTATAACACCCAGTTCAGCCATGAATCCATCTGTTTATCGATACTTCTCGGTTAGCTGGGGAAACTGGAAATGGAGGAAGAGAAACCGGCTCCGCACCAGGCTTCATCGGAATTTCTACCTTCATTTCATAGTTACCCAGCCGGCCATCCAGACCGAATGCCGAGCTGTTGCGTAGGAGCACTTCTTGGAGCTGTTTGCTATGGCGGGCGTTATTGGACAAAAGACCAGTGGTCATCCATGGGCATGCATGCCCACGTATGGCCACATATGCCCATACGTGACCATGCATGGCCATTCATGGGGCCATGGATGACCATCGAGTGTTGCATATGTGCAACATCTGTGGTCATGAATGTTCATCGGTGTTTCATTTCAATATGCTTCATGCTGACAGATGCGGTCACAGATGCGACACAGGTGGTCAATTTG